>JBAJNP010011335.1:0-12500 GCA_036877545.1 Yasuhikotakia modesta
TGCTCAAATAAAAGAAATCTGTGTAAAAACAAAGATCTTTTCCTCACCAATATCTTACACAGCATCATTATATAAGAATGTGAGCGACTCTAGAGCGTTGTGCAACAAACCACACAAAAATTTGTGTGTGAGAGTGACAGGAGTAATGGCCACCATCAGCGGAGGTGAGATGATTGGATTAGGGGCAGCGCAGACACTGGCTGTCAGGGCTGAGGGTCAGATGACATCGTATCTGCTCTGTATGCGCTCACAGCTGCAGGACATGAACCCACTGAGCATGTGCAGTTCCTGCATCCGTCCGTCCAGCTCTGATCTTCTCTGTAGGTCTCGTCTCTCACGCGGCACATTCTCTCACAGTAACAGGAGTCCAAACCTTTCATCTTCTCCTCAGCCAGAGACAGCTGATCCGCGGAACAACAGAGACAAACAGATGTAAGAGGACAAACAGAGGTATGAGGGGAACCGGACAGAACCGGTCCATATGGCCAAAAAACATAAAAAAAACTGCAAATGTATTATCTAGGTCTATTATAATTAAATCAAAAGCCAAAAATGCAATCTTTTAACAGTACTATAGATTTACTCATATGCATAACAAAAGAGAAACTACTGCATGCATCTTTAAATATTTGAACATTACACAGAATGTTTTCATTATGAAACAGTTTTAGGGAGTCCCTCGTCTTAACTGACAGTCTGTTTTAGATGAGAAATCACTTGAGCCGATTATTACTGCTGATGGGCTGTTTGCATTTCCTTTATTTTGCCAAATGGACTGAATACTTTTGATAGGCTGTTATCTAATCAGCAGCAGTTTTGTGCCCCGACAGATGGGAAAAAACAACATACACACACATGCACTGACACATAGACACACACACTCTATACCATGAACTGTAACTATAAAGTGATTCCAACAACAACACTGGAATCATTTTCAGGGGTCACATATTGACTACAGTATGCCAGCTCAAACGCTATCTTGTTTGGATGCTAATAGAGTTAGCATGGTAGCGCCCTTTATACATAGCTGTTGGTGTGAAAGGACTGTCAGCTGCTTCACCTTGCTGGAGGTTTTAGCTAAGATGTCTTGAAGCTCCATGATCTTCTGCACGAGGCCGTGGAAGTCATTACAGGTGGGACAGGCTGAAGAAGAGACATGACATCATTCATCTGAGGCAGTCAGTGATGAATGAATGAAGGTCACTCACTGCGGTTGAGGTCAGGACACTGCGTGATGAACCCTTGAGGCATAACTAGAATCTGGAGGTCCTGCAGTATACCCTGCATACAGAACAAACTGTAACCAGCTCAGACACTCTCAGACACGCTCGACACCATCCGTGTAGATGCTCTGTAACCATGTCAACCTAGCCTGGCTCTCTCCCCTGAAAGCATTTATTTTGCCCCTCACCGCAGTGGAGCGCCGTGACTTATGAGAAATTGTTTTCGAAATTGTCTTGCCTCTTCAATTTTCAAACTATAAATTTGTTTCTACGCATTCTCTGTGGCAATGAGACTGAATTCAGAGAACCTCAGGATGTAATTTAGTTTCTCTGGGTCACAGAGCTCACACACACACTCTCACACACACACACACACACTCTCTCACACACACACACACACACACACACTCTCACACACACACACACACACACACACACACACTCTCACACACACAGTGTAGAATCATCACTAATGGAAGAGTACTAGTGCCTTTGATCAGAACGTCTCAGTCACACAACATTTCTAAGTGTTAGGGTTAGTGTGTTTTTGTGTGTGTGTGTCATCTGAAAGCACAAATGACCTCCTGCAGACACAGAATAGCCTCAATCACAAACTCACACTATAAACAGCTTCAGATAAGAGTGCTGTGAATTTTACAAGTAAGTGTAGTTACTATTTAAAGAAACACTCCACAGGGTTGAATGTTGTGAACACAGATCAGATGCTTCAGGTCTGCATTTGATGCCGTCCAGCAAACATCATATCACCAGATACCTTGAAGAGTCTGTGAGCGCCATTTCTTTGCCCGACCCAGAATGAGGCGTCATCAGGGATTTCCATGACAGGAAGCGCCACCACTCGCTCATAGATTCTAGAGATGACGCAGAAATCATCACCTGTAGCTGATCAAAGACCAGCGCACTGTCAGTAACGTGTCAGAAACAGAGCGGCCGGTACGATGGTGACGCACCTGTTGCAGTCTACATAGAGCACGAGGTGTGACGCGCTGACACTCACTGAGACTCTGTGCCGCTGCTCGTCCGCCAGCATGTAGGGTAAGATCTCAGTGTGCGTCTGCTGGCCGCTCTTCTGGAAATGCAGACGCAGCTCACCTTTCTGACCGCTGCTCTCTAATTCCAACAGTCTGAAACACAGAGAAGAACACCTTAGCAACAACATGGCAACACACAGTGAAGTTTGTATCAGCCACATTCACCAGAGAAGTTAAAACATCACGTGATGAGACAGTAGAGAAAGGGCTAGATCTCTGAAGCGGCACATCCTGCAGTATCACACATAACATCCAACAAACTCATCAGGTCTTCTGTGAGGAGCATGCACACACATTTCCTCCATTTCCAGGAAACTCCTCAGACTTGAAGCCTTTTTTTTTCAGAGAAGCCATTAGAGATGAGCAGGTTTTGGTTTATCTACAAACACAAGCATTCTCACGCATCAGTCGGGCTGCAAAGAGTCTCAGCCAGTATCTGCCCGTCTGCTTCATCGACTCCACACACAACTGACATCTTTCATGAAGCCTCTATTATGCTCTGACTGCACAATTCTAGCTCAGCAGCTACGCTTCTTGTCTTTACTGTTGTAACAGACACCGGCAGCTGTGAGGAGACTATCTGCTCAAACGCTGAAATCAGTCTGAATCAGTTCTGCTTACATTAGACCTCAATGGGGAGACACAACACTTATTTCTGTATTTCTGTACCATCATTGGCTTTGATTGAACAAATAGCCACTGAAAACATGAGATGTAAAAAATGTTTTACCAGCTTATCAACAGTTTGATTTGAGCCATAAAGAAAGGCTACTAAGAAAATGATGAATAATTTAAAGAAACCTTTAAAATTCAGGGTGAACGTTTGACTATAAACTACATCATTCTAAATCAAAATGTCAGTTTGACGTTCCTGGGTGATCACAGCAGTGTTGACACTAGTGCAGTTAGAATACAGCTGCACATCTTCAGGAACTTTATATTCAGATTCTGCAAGGGCTTCAGTGAAGGTGTTTAAATAGTCTTCCTCAAGAGGAAGAGGGACTTTTCATCATTTCTGCTGAGTGGAGCTCTTAGTTTTTACCTAGAGAGGAAAACTTGTAATCAGCCTGCCGGTCAAACAGAAATGAGGCTGAATGAACGGACCCGAGCGTCTCTGGGGACATCTGCCTCCTCCTACTTCTCTCACGCTACATTATGTTTAGAAACCTCATGCAAAAACAAACACTTCATTCCCCACAGCTGCGGGTCGGGACCCCCAAACAAATCTCTGTTTTTACTGACAGCAGAGGGAAAACAACACTAAACAGGCAAAAAAACATACATACAACCTTTAAAAGAGAAAAGACTTCATATATTATGTTATGGTTGTGTCGCCGCTTGAAATCTTTGTTCTGAAGCAAAACAGTTGAGAGGCAGTGTATAAATAATACGTTTCTATCATACATCTCAATTTTAAAAGTATTACTAGCTTTTACACTTTACTTTAAAAGCATCTGCAGGTATATACACACTCTGTCACCTTCCCTCAACTGTGTAATGAGCGTTTGTGTGCTAATACATCTATAAACATCTATAAACACCTTAGCAACCACTCGGAACACCCTACCAACCACATGTAAAACATACACAATGTAGAAACACAGCATAAATGTGTGAGTGTGTGATCTCACCTGCGCTCCCTGTGATGAATGGACAGAATAACTCCAGAATTGAGTCGCTCTTGTTTGAGGCTCACAGCGATGGTGAACTCACTCTTTCCTCGCAGTTTCTGCAGCATGCGGCCTGCAGCATCATCTGGGACCCGGGCGCTGCGGGATGAACCTGCGATAGGACATTCATTACTGCTCAATGTGAACATGTTACCAAAGACACACGCATCAGCTGTGACATCAACAGAACCACAGCAATGCAGTAACACTTTTAAACAGCCTGAGGAAACCTAGCACAGTCGATTATGGGAATTTATGAAAGCTCCTGTCTGACAGATACACGACACACTCATTCCTACAACTGCAGAAAGGAGAAAGAGAGCAATCAGTGTGTTTGTACAGCATACAGCCCCCAAACGTGTCCCGCGGAAACATCAATAAATGATCAGAATCTCATGACAGACACTGCAGAGGGAGTCGGTGACACACTTACAATCTTCAGACGGCAGCTCCTGATGAACAAACCCTCCACACAGCAAGCAGTTGCTGTGACTTTAATCACAGTTCAGATTGTCATTATCACTGTCTAAGACTTCTGACACCACAACTGTGTTCATGCCCCCCAGATCAAAAACTCTTTCACTTTTCCAGAGACTGAAACGTAACGTTACTCTCCATCATATTTCATTTAAAGCATCATCTTTCTGAAACAATAGGAGAATTAAAAGCATACTTAAATGGTGCTGAAGTTTTGGCGTCCAGTAAGATTAGAAAGCTGTTTACTGCATATAAACTGGTTTGTATAATATGTCAAGCAAAATGTTAGATAATAAAGACGTTTTTCACAGCTCATATTAACCAAGGGCGCCATAATTGGTGGAGGACACCATAGCTCCATTCGGTCCAAACACCCACCCTCAACTGCTATCTTCTGTGTTCCTGGTATTGAACTTATTTAGTTAAGTTTTAAATGACATACCCTCACACAGGCATTAAAACACAACAGCAGTTTGATTCTCTGAATCCTGCGGCCCTTTAACTCTCAGCAGGGTCATCGTGTCTCAAGCCCGATGAGAGGGTTTCTGCGGGGGTCTCTGATGATCGGGGTATCCTCTGCCAAACCGGGCATCTCCATAGAAACAGCCCTCCACATATGTCTCCAACCCCTCGACCACACCTGCCTCGGATGGATGTTCCCTCGCCTCCTCAGTAGGTCAGTGGGTTTGAATCGATAGTTCCTCTGCAGGACACAGAGGACACTCTGATCTAAAGTGAGAAGAGCAGCAGCAGGAAGACATCTGGGTCGTGTTTAAAACCTGAGGGCAGCTGCCTCACCACCCAGTCAGTCAGAGACTTAAAGAAAAATGACTGATCAGACGCTGTTATTGGACTCTTATTGCTTTTTCCAATTTTTCCAAAAAAATGTTATGCAGATTTTTGTCTTACAACAAGGTTCAATAAGTTAATTAGCATAAAAAACATGTGGCAACAGAAGAACAGAAAGTGATTGGGACACAGTTTTAGTTTCTTTGTGAACAGATATAATCTTAACTGATCTTAACTGACGAGAGACAACCAATCAAATGACTGAAGCCACTCGCTGTTTTTATTCTGAAGCACACACAGGATTGTGGGGAATCATACACATCTCTACCTTCCAAAACAAACACCTGAAGCATCTCAGACAAGGTCGACATTTTAAGGTTAAAGATTAAAATAATACCAGCTCTGTATGTTCTACTGAAAAAACAAAACAAATCCTGAGAAACCTGAAAAAGCGATTTTCTCAAGGACTTGAACAGAAATCAAAGCGCTGGTTCTAATCTTCTCCTCAGGACAGATTCAAAGAACTGTGCTCAGATGCATGGGGACGGGTGCTGGGTTTTACTGGTGGGTAATCAGACTCTTTATCTTACATTTTACATTCTCTAGCAAAGCACACGCCTGGCTGAGAGCCATAAACAAACAAAATGATCTGTAGTCTCTAAAAATAGATGAAAGATGAAAGGCTGGAGTGAATCTTTAAGATATTTTTGGCCCAAGACACTATTTTTAGCCATGAAGCTCTGTTTCTTAGCACACTGCATTCAAATGCGTCAGAACGCAATCCATAATGCAACATAAGCATGTGGTGCATTTGCAACGTTGCCATAAAGGCTGCTTTAAAAATAAAAACTGTCATCTTCAGCATCTTCATCGTCAGTTTTCTCTCAGGTAAATGATCGTAATGTTTCAGTTATATCACTAGTTTATATCTAGCTGAAATGGTGAATAGCAAGCATTCAAACACACGTTTACATCACGTCAGACTTCATACTGAACATAAAACAGATTCTATTTTCACTATTTTCAGGTGAAACAGGATATTAACAGGATGAAATATACAGTGAGATTTAATTAACAGAGATTTAATTAAATGTACAGTGAGTATCCATTGAGATTTGATTGAAAAGTGAAGTGTCTCTATATGTAATGTCAGAATAAACAAAGCACAACTAACTAAACTGTCACGATTCAAAAGGCATGAAGTTCATCTAACTTAAACTAGCTGTCTGCTGTTGAACACACTCACACAGGAGGTTGAACGAAACTTCTTTATGCATTCATGATAAAGGCAGAAGATCTTTCTAGAATGTCTGACAGCAGATGTCAGCGCTGTCACACACACTCAGTCTCTGTTGAAGGTCACCTTCTGCTCATCTGGGACACCCGTGACCCGTCTGCGGTTCGGTTCTGTCTCTCTGACAGCTGTGGGACCACACGTCCCCTCCGCTCTTGAAAGGGTCTTGAAAGCCCAAGTCTTGAAAGGGTCAAAGAACTACAGTTAAAACACAGCCAACATTTCTCCTGAATGACAGCTCTATACTCTTACTGTAGTCCAACAATTTTCTCAAGCTGTCTATTTTTATTTCTCTCAAGAAAATATTACAGCCTTTGAGACAAAGTTATTACAGAGGCCATCATGAACTCTTAAAACTCACGCTGCGCTTTTTCAGTACCCAGTCCTGAATATTATTCCTAAAAGAAAACACAGCCATAATATACAAAGACTTTCCCCATCCAATCAAATCCTGGCTCACATTATTCTACTGCCATGTTTATCTCCTGAGAAATACAACATTCATCTCAGCATTCAATTCACAGTCATTAAAATCCCATTCATAAAGCAGGATGAATAATCTCACACAACAACATACACACCCAGACATCCATCCAGATTTATCTGAGGAACCATCGCTGGTCCAGACCTTCATCCAACCGCATGAATGCACTGCTGTATAATTAGGAGAGGACAGTACAGCCTGCGGGGGGCAGATCTTACGCTGCTGCCCAGTGTCACGTACAGCGTATCTTCACTCTATCAAGAAACACACCATTTAATGTCTGAAATGATGCCACTGTGAATCAGTGTGAGTCTGAATCCACTGAGTAAGTGTGAACACAAACATCTAAGATGACTTTCCGTAACAACTGTGGTTTGCCTTCAGAGAGAGAAATAGAAGTGAATTGATTAAATCAACTGATCTGTCTTCCATTTACATCAGCAGAATGTTTGTTTTCAGATCTAATGAGAGCAGATGAGCTGAGACACTGCAGACCTGCCAAAAGAAAACCACTTACCATTTTAAATAAATGAACAAACTACAAAAACTAGCATAAATGAGACCTCTTATTGCATCACTGTAAACTGCACCATGGAGAAGAGTTCAATGTTACACAATCATCCGTTTGAGTTGTTCCTCCTCAGTGCAACCACAGTGTCAAGAAACTGAGGAGGAACAACTCAAAGGGTCTCAGAAACTGTAACTCTCAATTGCTCAACTTACTATGTCCAAACCTTGCAACTTGTTGCATCATCACACAGTTCCTACAAAGATCATTATTTGTCAACAGCAGAATTCACTGGAGATGAACTGTGCACACAGTTTAACAGATCAATCAACTGTCAGAGGATTCATTTCATGAACCAGTTCAGCTCCTCTGCATCTCTGTCATTACAAATGTTGGATGAATGTGTCAGTTGCATATTTTCTATTCTTAAATGTTTTGAATTGAGGAGAGGTTAAAATACAACACACAATATTGTGTGTGTATCACCAGCTCTCTGCCTCTGTTTAAACATATATGTGACATATACTGCCTACTGTCAATATTAGAAATAATCATTAATAATCAAGACAAAAGTTTTTTATCAGTGAAATATTACTTTGTTACTTCATACGGTATATTTAGAAATAAAATATATTTTATTTGACTTTATTTCACATGGACCGTCCTGCAGAAGCTGTAGACGTGTTGAGATGTTTTACCTTGGAACAGGAAAGCTCTGGTGTCGTCATGGAAGCCTTGAACCTGTGTCACTCCTGCAAAACCTCCAGCCGGGTTGAACTCCTGGAACACACAGATCCGAAGCGCTGGATCCACTCCGTACGCAGCGGCTTCAGCCCAATCACAACGACAGCACATTACACACAGACCTACTGAGATCAAATCTTTCAGTTCTGAAAATTTCAATTCTGGATCAAAACTAGCTTTAACTAATAAATGTTCATTGCTCTCATGAGAAGCATAAATATTACCAGATCTGGATTGCATGTAAAATGTAATTAAATG
This sequence comes from Yasuhikotakia modesta, assembly GCA_036877545.1. Lineage (NCBI taxonomy): Eukaryota > Metazoa > Chordata > Actinopteri > Cypriniformes > Botiidae > Yasuhikotakia > Yasuhikotakia modesta. The sequence goes on from JBAJNP010011335.1 coordinate 8,503, forward strand.
TTATAGTCATAACTGTGAATAATTACATCCAATAATTACAACAATTCATGTCATCACATTGAGAGAGTGCAGTGAAGTGTGAACATCCCAATACAACACAGAGCAACACAACACAGAACAACGTAGAACAACATAGAACAACACAACACAGAACAACGTAGAACAACACAACATAGAACAACACAACACAGAACAACGTAGAACAACACAACATAGAACAACATAGAACAACACAGAGCAACACAACATAGAACAACACAGAACAACGTAGAACAACATAGAACAACACAACACAGAACAACACAGAGCAACACAACATAGAACAACACAGAACAACGTAGAACAACACAACATAGAACAACATAGAACAACACAACACAGAACAACACAGAGCAACACAACACAGAACAACACAACACAGAACAACACAACATAGAACAACACAACATAGAACAACACAACACAGAACAACACAGAGCAACACAACATAGAACAACATAGAACAACACAACACAGAGCAACACAACATAGAACAACACAACACAGAACAACACAGAGCAACACAACACAGAACAACACAACATAGAACAACATAGAACAACACAACATAGAACAACACAACACAGATCAACACAACATAGAACAACATAGAACAACACAACATAGAACAACACAACACAGAGCAACACAACATAGAACAACACAACATAGAGCAACACAACATAGAGCAACACAAAGCAGTTGTTCATCAGAAAGAACCGAACACAACCGGAATCTCAGCCCACCTGCTGCCATGCAAATTAATCCAAGAAACAGCTGCTGGAATCCCATCATGATCAACACAATCAGTCCATGTTGTGCCTGTTCCTCCTCATTTAAACATCCCCACAGGATGAGACGAGCCGTGGATGACAGCGACTATTCCTAACACACACACCGCACAGGTGGTCACTGCGCACCGCAGTGCATCGACTGCAGATCTGTCCTTCTGCTCGAGAGAGAGAGACACAGAGAGAGAGAGAGAGAGAGAGAGAGAGAGAGGGAAAGAGACAGAGAGAGAGAGAGAGAGAGAGAGAGAGAGAGAGAGAGAGAGAGAGAGGGAAAGAGACAGAGAGAGAGAGAGAGAGAGAGGGAGACAGAGCGAGAGAGACAGACAGACAGAGACAGAGAGAGAAAGAGAGAGAGACAGACAGAGAGAGACAGAGAGAGACAGAGAGAGAGGTGGAGCGCTAATCCCTCCTGTGGTGCACAGGCTCTCCATCGCATGAGAATGAGACGCGTCCGACAGAGAGACATTTAAAGGCTGCGCCCGTAAACCCATCGTGTCACTGATGTATTCTTTCACCAAACAGCTGCAAAAGCCAAGATAAGCAGACCTTATTCACATTATCTGTTATATAAAACATAATGAGAATAACTATATTAAAGAATATAGAATAGAATAGAATAGAAGAATAACTATATTAAAATGTTTGTTCAATTGCAGACGGCTGTTTATATGACGTAATTTCCTGTGTGCACAGAGCATTATACGCAAAACAACTTCCTGTATCACGAAAGTGATGGCAGAACTAAAGTTTCCCAAATGGTTGCAGGTTCGATCTCACAAAGGAGTGAGCAAGAAGAGTCTTTGTATGGTAAACCCGTAACTCTGAAAAGGCTCTGTACTCTGGTTTCTGATGGCGTGTATCTGACGTGACATTCTCTTGAGAATCTCTCACACAATCTCTTGAGAATGTCTCACATTTAACTAACCGGACTCTCCATGGGCTCTCAGTAACAGGACATCAGCTGGGCAGCCTGTGCTTTGACTCATAACACAGCAGTTTACTGAGCCAATATGATACTTTCATAAGTGCAGGAGGACCAAACAGGCCTTTTAACCCGGGGTCATTGGAGACCCATCTCACAGCTGTGAGGATGTCATTTCACCTCAAATGCGAGACAGCTGCCATACGCAATGGTCTGGAGTTTCTGACTGACACCAATTCAACAGATATTATGTGTGCATGTTCAAATCTCTCCATAATGATAACAAAATGATACTTATGGTTCTTACATACAGTGTGACAGTGTTCATTTGTTAATGTTGTGCCAGATGGAATAACACTCATGAAACACAATATTGTCATTCTTATAAAGAGACGTTTAAAAAAACCAAATTCAACACGATCTGGGGCTGGAACAAAGCTTCTTACAGACACAAGGAGCCACAGAGACACTACAAACATAAATAAAGACGCTGGATGGAAAATGAAACGCTCCAAAAATGACCCAGATTGTGTTATTAAAAACCACAGCAAAAAAAGAAATGTTTTTAAAGAACTGCAACCGGCTGCAGTTTAGCAGTGAATAAAAGACAAAATACTTTTACTGTGAGTGACAGTTCAGCACTGGATGGTCATTATAAATAGTTGGTAATATCATGGTATTTAATATTTACTGTGGCACTAAAAAAATCATGAGGCACATGGCACACCAACATAGTAAAGAACAACAAGGTACGTCCATGCATCCAACATGTTCAAAAGTAAACATGGTACTACATGCTGATACTACAGCACGTTTAAGGGGCAGAACGCATGCTGATCTATAATGTCATTCTGTTCGTGATATTATTGTACAACACTGACCCCTAGTGAGAGTGTCCATTTACTGCTGTTACTGTCCTGCTTAATGTATCATTCTTTCTAAACACAGACAGATTATTTACACACTGTCCATTATTCACTAGTATATAGTATATCCATATTTCTAGTTTAAAGCCAATAGTGAAGTGTGTGTCCTACAGACACCCTAACAAGTAATATGATCATTATTTTAATTATAATTAAGTCATGCGGATTAAAACCAGCTGTAAAAGTGTGCGACTCTCTTCAGTCTGAACACCAGAGTTACAGTTTTACGCCCCTTTACGCGATACTCACATTACGGCGAATCCGTGCATTAACGCGGACGCAGAGGAGTTACGCGGGTGTTTGTGAATACGGAGATGCGCAGGGCCATGTTGGCCGCAGTGCTGACCAATGAAAACGCTGAGACGTGACGCCACGTGACACGCACACGTTGTAAACTCTGACGTCACCCGTCCTGTACAGCGCAGGTGTGAGATGATGTCAGAACGCACGTATGTTAAAGATCAGCTCTGCTTCCACAGCTTCTGTTGACTGCAGGTCAATTATAATGACGCATTCTTGAGCATTATAATGATGCAACAGTGTGTTTAATGGAAGTATTTACGTATTAGTGGTTATAGCTTTTAAGCGTGTGATTTATATACAGTGAACATGTCGCATCCACGTAAGTTAATAACTTACTCTTAATACCCTTTTAATGCATTATAAATACAGGCTTCATAGAAAGTGGTACCACAGTCGTTTCACAATCTATGACGAAAGCAAGAGGTTGTTTTACACTTTCTTTCTGCCCTTGAACGAGGTACCCGACTAATGCAATGTGTTGTAGACGAAGAAGACTTTCCTGAGAGATAAGGAAGGAAATGACTGTGTAAGTTGTATTTTAATCCACATGACTTATTACTTAATCTTTACTTTCTGCATAATGGCAAATAGTTTTTGTTTATACTAGCACACCTGACATGTGTCCCTGAGACCCGAAGTGAGTATATTGATAAAAACCTGAATGTTTCAGGGAACTAATCTATTATAATTTTGGAAATTGTGAAATTTGTCAATTGCTGTCACTGAAAACAAGGAAAATAAATGTTTCTAAAAATTAATGTGTAAAGGCTAACATAAATTCTGTTGCTTTTCAGTTCTTGAGTGAGGTTGACCAAATCCATCCTTCACCTTCAGCTGGTGTCACGGCTTCAGAGAAGCTCCACAGAGTTCTGCCACATGTGCTAAATCCTCCAGAGCAGAACCGTCCTCTGACACGAGGCAGGAGCCTGTCTGATGATCCAGCAGGTAGAGAGACCTGACAAACAGCTCATTGGACCAGATGCTTTCAGCTCTGAAGGAGCTGAACTCGTTGTTTGT
>JBAJNP010011336.1:0-14942 GCA_036877545.1 Yasuhikotakia modesta
GCATTATTATAAACCTATCATTGTGAAATTAGGGTAAGACAACGTGACAGTTTTGAACACTAACATGTTTTGTTCTTGCTGAGTAACTTCTGTTTATTTTTAAGCCCAAGAAGTTGCAGCTGTAATGTTAACTTTATAACATGAATTATATAGTCATATTTAACATACAAGTAAATGAGAAATGTAAATTAAAGTCAATGCAGATACGTCACTGTTTTATGTGATAGTAAACAAACATACAGCTGTTCTTGTGAAAGGTTGTTTCTATGTAAACCTCTTTTATATCTATGAGGCTGTTTTAGTTGCAAGTAGTCTCATCCCAGCTAATAGTTTTAGGTTGTAATATTTCTCTAATGTTTTCATTATTTAACAAAACAATGTTTTGAAAGCTCAAAATGTGTTTTTTAGACTTCATATTAACATTGTTTGGTTAAAATAATGTTATTTATTTTTAATGTGGAAAGTTTATAAAGTGTAACACTAACTGTTTAATAGATACATATATATGTTTATAATAGATATGATATACAGTATAATGTTAAAAAGATTTTACTATTATTACTGAAAACATTTTTGATAACTTTAGAGAATCGTTTAGAGAAACGTTTTTGAGAGAACTTTTACAGAATCTTTTTAAAACGTTCCCTGTTAACTGGGATGTAGCTAAGCATTTGACCAGCAGCATAGAGTCTTGTTCATGCCAAAAACTGCCTGCTTAGAAACAAACAGTTTGATTGGGTCAAAAAATGACCTTCCACAGTTGGTGCATTTGTTTATATGCTCCAGGATATCTAGTGCACTTGCTACTCTGTGTCTCCATCCAAACACTTGAATACCTTTCAAAGATTCAGGGCTGGCAAAACTTTGGCAAAGCCAGTTTCCTCCTCAGAGACGCTCATTGTAGCAGCCTCAGAAACACAACAGGAAGACTGATTAAAACCTGTCCAGCTTGACTCCCGGAAATTGTGCCAGCCGGCCAATCAGATCGCAGCTTTGCCTTTCCACAAACCTCCTGCCATTTGTGCGTGCAATATGCATTAGATGCTCTGTGTGTGTTTTGTGGGCCAGCCGTGGGCGTGCTGTGACATAGTCGTTTGTTTTAACTTCACTAAAAAGAAACTGAAGTACCACGTTATCAACATCAGGGACTGTTCTGGTTCTCTGCCAGCGGTTAACGGTTTTAGCAACCGTTTAGTGCTTCACGCGTACTAGATCACACAAACACACGTACACACCAAAGACTACAACAGAGTTCACAGTAATCCTCCACTTAAGAGCCCTGTGTTTCAGCTTGACTGATTCCACCTCTTTCAGTACACACACACATGCACACACACACACACTCACACACCAGACACACACACACCAGACACACACCTCCAGTAAAGCCTTAATCCATCCGGAAGTTTCCTGGCTGAGGTAGCCTAGTAGTCTCTTTATTTTCCAATTTACACGCTTCTCAGTTTATGTTTGCGCTTTGAGGAAGCAGCTACATCTGACAGATGGTGGTGCATAATTTATCTGCCCCCACCCCCCCACAGGGACCTGACATATAAGATCTGTGGATGGTCTTAATATTTTACCGAGCTCTGTCGCCCCTAGCGACTGATGTATTTTTCATCGGGCACTGCGTGGACGGACCTGGGGAGCATTCAGGCCGACGTGGCCTCAGGCAGGACCCAGAGCCACAGTAGAGACATGAAGGCAGAGAGAGAGAGATGGAGTAAGATATCTAGATGTGCCCGGAAGGAAAGTGTAAAGACAACAGAAAGGAGAAAAGTCTGGATGAAAAGATGAATAAAAGGATGGAAAATTGAAAATGGGATGATTGAAGTAAAATTAGGCAGAAAGTGTGTCCTTTGAATAATTAAAGCTGTCCACAGCAAAGCAGGAGGGATGTTTGAATGTTTCTGTGTTTTTAAACTCTAGGTGTCGTTGTGAGTCCAGACATCACAGTCACACTGTGATATTACACTGTGTGTGTGTTTATAAAGCAATGTTGATCTGAATTTACACTTAAATCAAATGCTTTAGATTAAGTTGATTAAGTTTAACTACTGCAGGTACCTGAAGCCACATTCTTATTGTTATGCAGATAGAATTAACCCAACAGCACATAGTAAAGCCCACTTCAGCCAGTAAGCAACCATCCAAACACCCTGGCAACTGCTTAGCAACATACTTAAACTCCAAACACTTTTGCAAATGCATAGCAACACCTTGGCAACCACCTGCAACATCACGTGGCAGCCTGCTTTGCACAATGTGACCGCTTTGACAATCACAATTTTCTTGGAAATGCAAAAATTCTGATATATATTAAATAGGTCAGACTAATGGCACAATGACAATGATTGTTTATTTCACTGATGTCTGTACTGACTAGCCCAGTTTACCGCACTCAGGCACTGTAGCAGCCCTGACAAATAGCAGAGATTGAGTTAACGCCTCCGAAATAAAGATTACCGCCTTATTCCATAAACATTTATTTTTCTCCTGAAAATGACTACTGTTCAGCGAGCTCACTGCATGCATGCTCACGTGTATGTGTGCTCGCTTTAGGAGGATTAAACCAAGATTCAATTAACTCCGCTGTGAAATTCAGCACCGAGGGAAATCAGTGTGTCTGAATAAACTCATCATGTCAAATGTCTCCATATAACTGTTGGGTAAACAACACACACATACACACACACTTACTAACCGGAACTGGAGGTGTCATTGCAGGAACTTAGTTCACCTCTTTTATTATGTGATAATTTGAATGTATGGGACAGCAGAGAATAGAAAACATTTACACTTTTTAATGAACCTCCAACAAACAAAATCTTTTGCTGTTCAGGCATGTCTGAGTAACAGCCGAAAATCCATCTGTTGCTTCATTGCATCCAATATAAATTTTAATTTTTACTTAATTTTTTTAAGGAATTGGTTTCGCAGCCCTCACTAACCTCATCATGCTAATGCTAATCCACCGGTTTCTGTGCGACAGAGGTGCTTTACTAATACATACTAATATACACACACATAAACACACACACACTTTGTTTTGTTTGCTCTGGTCTAGTGTTTACTAATCAAATCTCTTTTTAGTTACCACAAAAAATCTTTGACAACAGAATCATTTAAATTAATAATTGTAAAAAAATTGTATTTATTTTTATGCCTCTACCAGGATCCTTCTCAGCTTTTCCTGGCTAAGGAAAGTTGCAAGGGCTTGTATTTATGAATCAAGGTCAGATGATGCTTGGGGAGTTATTATAATAATAAAACAATCCAGTACAGAGAGGTGCTGATCACTGAAAGTTACGATGCGGGCTGCTAACACAAAGGTCATATGGTCAAACACATATGAAGCCACTAGTAAATAGGGGTTATTAAAATGCCACTCCCTCATGTAAGAGATCCGGGTTACTTATGACATACAAAAGACAGCATATATTATATACAAAATTCAACAGAGGATTCTTAAACATCCTTAAAACATAATACATTTTTACTAAAGCAAAACGTATTATAAGTTGTTGTTATCTTACCTAACCCCATTCAGTAACATTTAAATAGTGTTTGTTTGGAAAAATAAAACTTAATTCAAAGAAAAAACTAGTTAATTTTTTTACCCCAAATACCTTCTAAATAGCTTTGGAATTACCAAATAGATGAGCTGAGCTAATCTGTAAACACTTTCTTTCATTCTTTCAGTGATCTTTGCCTGTGTATGCTAAACAGCCTGCCGCCCAGAGACAAGAAAACGTGTCTTAAATTCTCTGTGATGTCCAAACCATGGTGTGTTACTTTCTAATCAGCATAAACATGCCTGTACATTAGGTCATTCACAACATGATCATATTGTTTATGGCAAAATGGGGCAATTACAGTGTGTGTGTGTGTGTGTGTGTCTTGGTGTTGTGTACTTGTGAGGGCCTCATTTACAGTAAAAACATTTTAGGATGTTGTAGGCAATGGCCACAGGTTTGGGAGGGGGTTAGGTTTAGAGTTAGGGCATAACAATTATAATTTGCAGTCTACAGTAATATAGTAAAACAACATTTTTGTGTGAGTGTCAGTTGGTGTGTTTGCCTAAAACTAAAATGTAGTAATAATAATAAAAATAATACCCCTGATAAGTGTGAAATTGCATATGTATGATTTCTTACAGTGCATCTCTCTCACTTTCCCACTTTTTCTCACTTTTCTTCATTTGCTCTATTTCTGTGCTTTTGCTTTCAATAGGAAAACCACAAAGAAAATGCCCTCTAGATATGCATTTGATGTGGAACTTGAAAAGATCCTATTAAAAGTAACACAGTTTGGTGATATTAGAACACTCTCCTGAAAATCAGTAGTGCCTTATTGTTTTATGTAAATGAGCGTTTGTACGCATGTGGCCGTGTGTGCGGACTACAGCTGCAGGCCTGTTGCTTTAACCGGCTGTAAGAGGAAAAGCCTTTTGCGTTGTGTTTTCCCCTGTTGTGTTCATTAATGGGAAACATTTTCCTGCTACTGTAGATCATAACAGCAGCACAATCTTTACTCTGTGTAGATTTAATTCATTTGCTGAGGAAGGACCAAGCGAGTCTCTGTGTCTAATACATGTGTAACAGACGGTTACAGTAGATATGAGATAGATGAGTGCTGGTTAGGAACGTGGCCTGTAAACACAAAAGCTGCAGGTTTGATCTTTGATAGGTGGAAATTGTGCCCTTAACCAGTAAACTAATCTCCATACTGCCCCCAACCAACAATTTTAGATTATACTTAATAAATAATATTATAGATTATGTTTATATACTATTAAAAATAGTATATAATAGTTAAAAAGAACCCTTAATGGAGAAAGATGCTTTTTTGCACCCAGATGATGTAGTTCCAAATTGGACTAATCTAACCAGCCAAACCTTGACCTCTTTGGTGATGTTGTAACCTTGACGATTTCTGAATGACTAATATTTGCAGCTAGCCTCTCACAGATAGGCTGGTGGAGCTTTAAGTGTCTGTGCTGTATAGAGAGTCTGAAGAAAAGTTTGAGAGAACTCATCAATCAAACGCTGAAACCAAGTTTATGTAGATAGCTAAAACACTTGTCTGCATTAGTTAAGAACACTAGCCGTCTTCCAAAAATTGATTAACCCTCTGTAGGATCTCTAATTATTTTGGAAGCTTTTCATCTTCTGCGTCTTAGCTCTCCTTTCATGCTGTAATGGTTACATTGAAGTTTTCCACTGCATTGATCTTCTTAAGATTTGATGCAAGATTCCGTGTCAATGCGTGTGCGCAAAATGAAGACCGGTGCTGTACTATATATAATGTGTGGGGCATGCACGGGGGCATGTATGTCAGGGGTCAGATATAGTTCAGCGTTCTGCATGTACTTCCTATTTGTTTTTATCTGTCTGTACCTAGTCAATACAGAAGCACATTTCTAACATTCTAATATCACAGATGCTTTGCCCCATGTGCAGAAATCAATCGTCTGTTGTCCTGTTTTCTCAGATATGCAGTGGATCTGATTAGGCATGGGACAGAGATATAATGTTTGGCACACACACACACACACACACACACATTTATATTGTTTACAGTAGATATGTACAGAACAAGCTTACTGATAGATGATAGCTGATTGCTGAAGGTCTTCTGCAGATAAACCTGGTTTCGATCAGTGTGTTCAGGTAATGATACTGTAGTAGTTGATGGTTTTATAAAGCATATGCAGTAATGACTCATCAATGCATTTAACTACCGCATCACAAATCACAGGTTTAATGTGTGTTCTAAGAATTTATCAAGATTTGTTTGGCAGAAACCCAGAGGAATGTTCTCAGGTTGTCATTGGCTGTCATTGGCAACTAAATTAAAAAAAAAATTGTTTGAATAATGTTTAACCAAGAAAAATGTTACTATAATGTCTAAAACATGTTTGGAACATTCATAGAATGTTTGAAGTAACATTTAAAACATTTTTGTTGTTTAATGCAAATGTTAAGGAACCGTTCTCACAATCTGCAATGTTAAATGTGTAGAGCAAGTATGAACTGAGCAACACATCGCAAATACACGATTCTGTTGTACATAATGACCTTTATGAATTTTTGTGGTGGTAAACAACAACCAATGCCAGAAATGTAACAGTTACTAACTTAATCCTAACATTTTCTTCAAACCGTTGGTCGACCATGACAGTTGTTGACTTGAAAAATAAAACTTACCTTAGAAACAAATAATCCAGACAAACATACAACCTTGTGTGAGTGTGTTCACATCTTTTGTGGCACCATAGTGGATTGATCTGCTTCCAAAAGCAGTTGGCAGATGAAGTTGTGTCTAATGTAGACTTCCCCACGAGAGAGACCAAACGTTACCAAAACTGATCCTGAATCAGTTGCGGTTTGTTCTCCGAGGGTCTGTGAGCAGGTGGAGTGTTATGAAACTGATCTCAGTAGAGCGGCAGACTTGTTTGTTTATAGACAGTGGCCTTGATGCTGGAACCTTTAATGACTGAATGGGTCACAGGGGTAATGCATTGAATAAAAGGTGGAGACAGATGATGGATGAATGGATACAGCAAACCAGAAGAAATGAAGGAGGGGGAGAGAATATTAAAGGTCTGTCTAACGTGGGAGAGGGAAAGAAAATGGAGTGAAGGAGAGCTCGATATATTTTTATTAGAAGAATGAGTGATCCTGGAGGAAGTGGAGAACATTTTTAGTATTCTTCACTTCTATTTCTCCCTCTGTCGTTCTTTATTGTTTCATTTACTTGTCTGCAGCTCTTTGCGGCTGCATTTATCTGTCAATTTGTTTGTTTGTCTGTCTGTCCATTCCCCTGTCTGTGTGTCTGTTTGTCTCTGTCTATATCTGTTTGTCTGTCTGTCTATTCTTTTACCTCTTTGTCTATGTTTATCATCCTGTCTTTATGCTTTGTCTGTCTGTTTGTCTGTCTGTATCTATTTGTTTGCCTGTCTCTGTCTGTCTGCATCTATCAGCCTATCTGTTTCCCTTTGTCTGTCTGTCTGGTGTCTGTCTATATCTATCTGTCTGTCTGCTTGTCTGTGTGTATGTCTGTATAACTAGAAATCACATCCCCTCCATTCTAAACAGCAGATTATCATAAAAGCTCTATAGCATGTAGTCGCAGTTTAAATGTCTGAGTCAGAGTACAAGCGCTGCAAAACATGTTGTATTTGCTCTGCTCTGCCTGTGTTTGTTTTCACGGCTTCCTTGAACTCGTGCATTTGAAGAACTTACAAGTATTTGAGGAGAGTTTACATGTGTATTTAGGGCTCAGACACAAACACATACAAACACACACACACACACACACACACACACACACACACACTGCACCATGCATACGAGGGTGTGTGCAGAGGCCATCTGTTGTTGGGCACTCAGTGGCAGCTGAATTGCAGACACAGCTGTTCGTAGCTCTGTGCCACACAGGGTGGTGCCCGCTCTAAAACCACATAGAACCGTTGCTTTGGCCCCATTGGCTCATGATAAGCTCGCATCATGCCTGTACCTGTCCGGGGTGCCAGAGACCCTGATCCTGCGCCCGTTTGTACCACCACCTATAACATGAGAGAAAGGACCACCATTAGAGACCCTGGCACTCAAACAGATGCACACACACACTGTTCAGCCTCAAGTACACAATTAGTGAACCGTTACCAAGTTTAGCCACATTTCCATCAATCTGAACTCTTCACCTCTGTGTGTGTGTGTGTATCTGTGTGTGTGTCTGTGCCACTCAGCATTAGAGCTCCAGTTAGGGTAAATGCACTCATGCACATGTCGTGTTAAAACATTTTCTCAATTTTTGTGCAGAGAGCAGACTGGACTTCATAGTTTACAAAACCCATTAGCACAAAACTGGTAAAAGCATGCACTCTCTCTCTTTCTCTCTCTCTCTCCCTCCCAACTGCAAATACCATTAACATTGCTTTGTTTTTGTTATGAAGTCATGCTCTCAGTCTTTTAAGTGACCTGTGAGTGTGTTGGCCAAAACATACAGTAATTCACCTATTAGTCAGTATTACACAGGCTGTAAATGATACGATACGCTTTATCTGCTCTGTGTGCGTTCTGTCTGTCTGTCTGTCTGTCTGTGTTTCTGACCCTTTTTTACTGCTTTTTGACGATGCAGCGTTGAAATTGAAGGAACAGGTGTTGTGATTGTCGTCTTATTTCCTGACAGGTACAGACTCATTAGAGACTCAGAGGGAGAGACAGAGAGAGATAACCAGCAAAAACACTATGAGTCACACCTCACACACACACACACACACACACACACACTGGAACGATCAAACTCATGCACACACACAGCATACATTACTAATGATCCACCGGTCGCAGAGAGAGAGAGAGAGAGAGAGAGAGAGAGTAGGAGATGAATTCTTACTGATAATGAGATGACAACATTTATCCATCTGTTGGTCACTATGTTAATGGTTGTCCCCCCTGCCCCTCTTTTGTCATCTACTTCATCATTAGCAATCTTTTCCTCCTCCTCTTTTGGGTGTGATAGCAACATCCCATAATAGCAGACTGTGCATCTCGCTGCTCAGTGATTTCTAAACCTCATTCTTAATTCTCCCACACAGTTCTGAATCACTCGCTTTCAGACTCTACAGCCTGTTTTGCTCACCGCTGCTGTACACAGGAAGTGCTTGTTTCTGCTCGTCATTTGACATTTTCTAATAACTTTCTTGTCGTTGTGACATTGGAATGCTGGTGTATATTTTCTGAACATGATAAAACCTTGGACGGCGTAAACAACCAGTCAGCCAATCAGATTTAAGAACACATGCTATAATAACACACTCAGTTTTCAAGATCACACGGCCCAGGCTGTTTTTATAGATGACACTGACAGACTGACAGATGTTGATTAAATAGACAGGCACATATAGATTAGACACAGACAGACAGATAGGATAAAAAAATAGCTAAATAAAAAAACAAAGTTTATCTAGTAAATCTCTTGGATCACAAAGATTCACTAGCTGACTAGTTGTTCAATAACCGACAACTCAGCTAGTCAACCTTTTTGACCTGTTCCTACTTATGGCTAATCCAACACTAGAGGATGCAAGAGTGAGCAGAGGTAAAGGATTAGGGAGATAAAAGAGAGGGATGATTCTGAGCCAGTGAAACGCTTCTTTCCTAGGACTGAAATCGCAAAGGATTTGGTTCCGGATATGAGCTCTGGAGAATCAAGCTGCCCTGCTTCTGTGGCCACAGCGGTTTGGCAAACCTTTCAGTCTGTATTCCACCAATCATAGAACTCACAGGAGAGCAGACAGAGAGACCAGACGAAGTACGAACAGAGGAAAACGATATGCATATTTTACCGTTTCTAAAATCTGTGTCCTTTTATCATCAAAACATCTAATATCTTTAACAAGAAAGACTTACAGTCAAAAGCTTTCTGTACCTCCTCTAATACCTATTACACAGATCTAACAACACTGGCAGAGAGAGAGAGAGAGAGAGAGAGAGATGGGCAACGCTGTGTAGTCTGTCATTTTGATTGGATGCTGAATGTGTGATGTCATCCCTCATTTGGTCAACAGAGGGCGCTAAAGCTACATTCTTGGCAGCCTCCACAACCATAACACACTCTGACTCACCTCTCCTTCCTCCTCCTCAACACCCATTAATCCCTCTTCCAACAAACCACCTCTTTTCTGACCTCAGATCAGTACCTTCTGTGTATACACATGCAGCGCGGCCATGTGCTACAGAGCAGGGCTGCTCCGAGGTCAGAGACGTTTCAACTGTAGCGTGTCTTCTCAAACGGATGTCTGGATGAAGCCACCGAGAGACCCTGTACTTCAGAACAGGAACATTTTTGAGTTAGTTGCTAGGGAGCACTAGGGCATACGAATGTGGTGTCCTTTTTGCATTAAATGTTGCATATGACTTTTTGGGCTTCTCACACTCTCTCTCACACACACACACACACACATATACACACACAGTGAATCATAATAGCAAATAAACATCCAGACAGCCGGTAGATCAGACCCTCAATGGGGGGATGTATCGATGGTTTCCAGCAGGAATGTTTTCAGTTTTCCAATGCCCTTCCAACTAGAGCGCAAATGAGTTAGGAAAGATCTGGCAACACAACACACGCTCCATTTCTCCATGGTCTTTCATCTTTCCTATTTGATTTTTGCATTGATTTTTGGAGCAGAGCTGAAATCTTGAAACGGACGTCCTCAGGCACGATAAGTGTCATTCAGAGCTTAACTCGAACAGTTCTGGAATATGTTTCAGTGGTTTAATCTTGAATCAGTTTGTACTGGGTCACATTCACTGAACTCTGGGGTATGTTTAGGTCTCTAGATAGACTAATTGGATGGATTTTTTAGGCCAGTGTTTATTTGTGTTGCAGCTAGTTTTAGTAAAGGCTTCAATCTGTTGAGTGTGGTTGTTTATTAGACAGACAGACAGGTCTGGGGTCAGTGTAATGAGTGTGTTTGTTTGGTTGTATGATTGGCTGTATGTATGAACAGCTGGTCTTAAATATCTTGCAGTAGTCAGTGTTGTTTAAGGGGACATATTTTATATTTCATTCATTTAAATATCTCCCTAGACTCCGCCCACAGTATTGATCATTTCCTAAAAACAGCTAATAATATAGTCAGCTAACAATTTAGGTTGTGAGAACATTTGTGTAACGTTTCCATTAAGTAACAGAAATGTTAAAAATATTATTTGAAATGTTCTGGGAATGTTCAAAAGGTCAAGTTTTTGGACATTGTATTAATGTTTAAGCTTTGTTACAAGAACATTATTCAAACTTAATTTTTAATTCTGCAATGTTCCACTAACTACTTAAAAATTCAATTTTTGATAAATATATGCAACATTTTGATATACAACATTAAAATAATTTAGTTGAATTGGGTTTCTTTCCAAATATATTTCTGCTTTTGCAAAAGTTTTGCATTGTGGAGGTGTAAGTAAGTCACACGAAACACTTCAGTCTCAAAACAGCAAAAAATACACTTTCTTTCTCCTCAGTCTTCGTACATTTCTTCTGTATGAGGAAAGTTGAGTCATTTAGAATTTGTGGAACTTGAATCAGTTGTTCAGGGCCATGAGTGTCCAGAAAAGAAATAAAGTAGAATATCATTGATGTCACCCCTCAAACTGACCCCGGGCCGAAAAGATATAATTACAGATGAAACAGCAATGGCAGCAAGAGAGAGCAGAGACAGAGAGTGAGAAAAAAATCAAACACTGACAGAAAGAGAGATTATGAAGGCTAGTAGCCGCATCACCTCCACAGGCCCTTTGGTGACATTTTATATCACAGACCAACAGTTTTTCTCTTTCTGATTCATCCTTTTGGTTTTTCTTCCTTTTCTCTTTTGCTCTGTATCTATATCAGCGAGGGTTTGTTTAAACCACCTCTGAGGTCACTTCAATTTGAGTTGTTCTTATTTTTTTCTTTAAGGCTGAGGGACAGAAACGTCCAGATGGGTTAAACAGAACAGGACTGCTGCCATTATGAAACTTATATTGATCTTATACTCAACACTGCAAGTGTCAAGAGCTTTATGTTGAGGGGCAGACTGTACATCTGTGTGTGTGTGTGTGTGTGTGTGTGTGTCTGTACATTTTGACTTTACTTGTAAGGGATAACATTTTGAAAATGTCCTCACAAATCTAGTGGAACAAGTCTTGTGGGAAAAATCTTTTGAGAAACTTTGGAGGTAATTTAAAGGGGACCTTACAATTTAAAAGGAACAGGATTTTAAAATAATGTGTGTTTTGCAGCATAGAATGGTATGGTATAGTATAGTATAGTGTGTAGTATTGTATAGTATAGTATAGTGCATTAGGGATATAGTAAATGTCATTATTAAATGTATTTTACAGTGTCAAGACACTATCGACCTACTGAAAAATATCAAATCAAAATACAGAAACAAAGTTATGTGGGTTATAAATTGTGATATGCCAATGTTAATTTCCTAGAAATTAGATGAATTTCTATGACATCAAGCAAATGAACATAAAGCCACACCTATTTAGCTTCACCAGTATCAAAAATCACATGAACAAGTGAATGAACTCATGATTATAATGTTGATGTCTTAAGTCACCTTCAACTTATATCCCCTGTTTTGAGGCAAGGCCTTGTTTTATCTGGGAACGACACACACATTCTATATCTAAATAATGAGCAAGCTGTCAGAAACCATCACTTGTCAAAGGCCAGAGTCTGGTGGTCACTTTACTACACACACACACACACACAGACCTACAGGGTTTCTGAAGCCTGAAGCACGATTCTGAGGGGCATCAGAGGCTCAAAGCTGTCATGACAATTTAGCTTCATTTCACGACAGGCTAAACATCCTATTTATGTCCAATATTTTTACATTACACTCTTGTGTGTCTGTGTGTGTGTGTGTGTGTGTTTAAATATGTGGGTATGTTTTGTTATGTGTAATTTATTAATAATGTTTGTTGTTTAAATATGTTTGTATGTTTTGTTATGTTGAATGTTTTAATAATGTTTGTTGTGTTGACTGTGTGTATATACTGAAATATTTAATACCAAATGCAACAAATGTTATAAAACATTGTATAAACCCAAAGAAATAAATGAAAGTAAAGTTGGTTAATTTTTGACACTGCATACAGAAAGTAACAAAGTCGTTTCACACACACGGATATGAGGGACACAAACGGCACCGGTTTTGTTAAAAGGTTCCAAAAACAGAGAAATAGAGCTGTCACATTTGCATTTTGAGAGTTCCATATTTCACTCAAGGTGACACTTTCTGCCTTGAGATTTCCTCTCCTTTACTGGCGTCGAACGTGATTCCTGCTGTTTCAGGCAGCCAGAAGGATCTTTGTAATACGTTCGTTTCGCTCAAGCTCAAATGTCAAGCCTCAGTCTCTGGCTGCTTGTTTCAATCAGACACAAATGTCAGGCAGTGTGTTCCCACTTGCGCCTGGACTGTTGGAAGCGAACAGCCGACTCTGGATTAACCCAAACTCTTTGTTTTCCTCCTTTCCACACACGCTTCTCATGTGCTACAAACGTCTCTCAAAAGTCTCCCATCTTTGTAGAGCACCACTCAAAGCACTGAAGTTGTGTTTATCACTGCTGTCCGTCTTTTCCTCTTTTCATCTCGCTTTTTTCTTTTTTTGGCTAATACCAACATGTTTCTACCCCTCTCTCTCACACTCTCTCTCCTTCAGCTGTCTCTTCAGAGTCCTCCTTGATGTTCTACGGTTCTTTTGAAGGCATTACAAACAAAATAACAGCAAGCATGGCTTTTTTCTCCTTTTCTTCATCTTCCTCTGCTAGAATTTCCTGAGGTCTTGTTCAATTGACTTAAAGTTAAGGCTTTTGTGGCTTTTCGTCCACTGACAGACCACAGAGCAGATCCTACATGCTCTAAAATGGGAAACCAATGTCTTTGTAAACACCATTAACCTTGCTTTAGTAACAGAACAGGGCTAAACAAAACACAACTTCCTTTCTGGAAAATTGTTTTTTTTTTTTTTTTTACTCTTGTGCGGTCTTGTTCTGCAGTGATCATTCATAAGCAATCTTCACGTCTTCTCTAGCAAAGCCTAATTTGAGAAGACAGCACGTTGCTTGTTGTTTTGATGACTTTAGCACTTGCGTTTCTCCTAATCTTCCACAACACTACAAATGGGTGAAGAACCAAAACAAACATATTTTAGAAGTCAACATGAATTAGCATTCGCACACCATTTTACTTTCATAACGTGATGCATTTTTAAGGGAAAACTGATATTTATTGGTTAAACTAAAGAGGGGCGGGACTAGATTTAATTTAGTCAGAAAATGATTGGTTGAAAAGGCTAAATTAAAAATGGTGATGTCATTCAAATAGTTTTTTAAAGGCGGAGCAGATTTGATAAAAGATTACAGAGATCGTCATTTTTTGTTGTTCAAAAACGATGTGGAAATTGCTCACAATAAGACCAGGAATGTGTAAATACAGTCAATTTTGATTACACGTTTGCTTTACGATCAAATCTCTTATCAAATCTTTTACCCCAGTCCATGATTGGATCGACTTTTTCACAGTTCGTCTGAGCGAGTCAGTCAATACGATTGAAATGGATTTATGAAAATGAGACTCACTGTTGTTTTCAATTGAATTCCTCTCTGAGTGTTGGAAATGAGGATGTAGATTGTTGTTGTCTCTTTGGGCGCTCTTCATGGCTGGAATATGAAATTGGGTAGAGTGGGCCTCACCCGCCCATCTCTGCTCTGCCCTGCCGGTCATCTATTAGATTTGATTACTCCTGCCTGGTTTGATGCGCTCCTGCTCACCGGATAAGCCTGGCAGAAAGCGGATGGTCTCCGTGGTGATTTGTTTGCATGGATTAAATGTCATCTTTGGAAATATGTTATTACAGTCAGACACTGGAGACACAAACTTGCTCACTTGAATTTGTCTCTCTTGCGCATAGACATGCATGCAAACAGACAGACTGGTTTACAATATCAGAAACAGATGAATGCACACCACACACACACACACACCGTTTCTGTGACATACGGTGTCATACTGAGTTGATATTTGGGAGCAAATAGTGTCCGCTTCTTAAGTGAGTGCAGAGAGTGGAAACGGAATATTGGGTTCACAGTTCTGTTTGGAAACATCATTTTAACATGTAAACAGTTTATAAACACTCTTGTAGAAACAGATGTTTGACTTGCATCAAGCTGTCTGTCCAAAGAGTGGGTTAGACCACCAAAACTGTATTTCTCAGAGGTTGCTCTTTCATTGCTCATGATATTTGAGGGAGTTTTTATTTGTGTCTCATTTAAGTATCAACTTTGCAACTTTTAAATAGCTCAGATGCAAATGTATTGCATTACTAAAACATGATTTTAGATAAATTAGTTTTTTTCTTTTGCATATAAAA
>JBAJNP010011337.1:0-14942 GCA_036877545.1 Yasuhikotakia modesta
GCAGTCTTACCCATGATTGCGGTTTTGAGTAATGAACCAGGCTGGGAGTTTTTAAAAGCCTCAGGAATCTTTTGCAGGTGTTTAGTGTTAATTAGTTGATTCAGATGATTAGGTTAATAGCTCGTTTAGAGAACCTTTTCATGATATGCTAATTTTTTGAGATAGGAATTTTGGGTTTTCATGAGCTGTATGCCAAAATCATCAATATTAAAACAATAAAAAGGCTTGAACTACTTCAGTTGTGTGTAATGAATCTGAAATATATGAAAGTCTAATGTTTATCAGTACATTACAGAAAAAAATTAACTTTATCACAATATGCTAATTTTCTGAAAAGGACCTGTATAAATATAAATGAAACTGGCATACTGTCAAAAATTCATCTAGATTAATTATTCATGCCTTAGGGCGAGCTGGGATGTTAGATGGGACTAAACCACAGAACCCTGTAAAAATGCATTAATTCTCCTGCAGCCATTTCCTTTCTAGTATATACAAAGTATGCTTAACTTTTGATATATTTGGCTTTTTTGTTACTTTTCGGAAGGTCCAGAGCATCCATCTCTATTCACTTTGATTATATGGAAAATAGTACTATGTACATACGACGTACTATTTGTACATTTAATGATGTTTCCATATATAACTTTGTACATATTTTCTTTCTTTCCTTCATGATCTCTAAGAAGATCATATGGTTTAGTGTAAATTATTCATAAACTTGTATTTAAATGCCTACCTGGAATACATGACCCATGATAATGAATTTGTGTTCATGCAAAATGCATTAAAAAACATTACAGTAATTTTGACTTTTCATCTCAACTCTTTGTCCAGATCCTTATGTAAAGGTTTCTTTGATGTGTGATGGTAGAAGACTAAAAAAAAGGAAGACCTCCACAAAGAGAAACACACTGAATCCAGTGTACAACGAGGCTATAGTGTTTGATGTCCCACCAGAGAACATTGACCAGATCAGCCTTCTAGTAGCTGTTATGGACTACGACCGGTAAGAAATATCCACAAGAATTGCGTGTTGGCCAGTCCTGCAAAATGCACAGAAATATCTATGGATTTTTCCTTCCTGAACAGTGTGTAAATGGTTTTAGGGAGACCAGAGGATTCTCTGTAGAGAGGGTGCCACTCTATTTATACCCCAGAGCACCAGCATTCCAAGGGAAGCTAATAAACACTAGCTTCCACCACTCAAAACTGCTATCTTCTCTGGTGAGGACATACTCTCAAGATTTTTTTTCCAGCCAGAAGAGCTTAAGGACCCACTTTTCAAGGAGACTTTAAAAAGTGCTGGCTGAAACCACTGTGTCCCCAAAACTGTGTCCCCTGACCAAAACCTAAACAGGTGTGCTGTAGGTGTGACAGAGGAGTGCAGCATGAAGGTGTGTCTAATGGATTGGCTCTGGGTCCCTTCTTCTTTGCTCTGGTGATGTACAAGACCGTGAGGTTAGGATGAGGCTAGACTATGAATCATAACAGTCACTAACACGTGGGCAACGGTCCAGATCCGGACCCAGAGGCTGTCTCATATGGACCAGGAGCTACAGCCAAAATTGAAGGTTGTGCTTTTAACATCTAGCACAATGCTTTTGTTTTAACAGCACAGCTTATGAGATGTGGAGAGTATTGAGGGGCATTCTGCGTCGTCCCATTACTCATTCCCATGTTTAGCTTGTGCAGTTGCCAAGATAAACATTGACTGGCCCATCAATGCTCCAGCTCCAAAACCTAGCTTATTAGACTAGCTTATTTCTGTCTAGTAAGTTAGCTCCTCCACTAGATGCTAAATGGGAGCAGCCCCCCTCTGCTCAGCCTTCATTGCTCAGCGTTGCCACCTGCTCCCCCCCTTTTAGGATTCGGGCTTCGTGATGCTCTGACCCAAGGTCCTCTATCAAAGACTTGTGAACTGTAATCACTTTGCGGAGGATCTTGGGGAAAAAAAAACTGACATTTTTTCAGGGCTTTCAGGGCCTCGGCCTGGGTCTGATGGCAGCTGCGTCCAATGTGATACCTTTTGGCCTACTAGACCCCTACAGTGGTGGCTCAAATCCAGGGTATTCTCCCAGAGGGGATATTCACTTTGCATGATAAAGGTCATGAGGCATCCGTGCTTTAGACACGTGGAGGAACCCTGGTTCCACTCTCAGGGCCCAGTGTTAGGAGATCTTGGTCGCCACATTATGCTAGCGACAGATGCATCCCTTTCTGGCTGGGGTGAGGTCCCAGCCCAAGGCCTTTGGGAGCCTTGCCTTCTTTCTTGGCATATAAATCTCCTGGAAATGCTTGCGGTGCTTCAGGCACTAAAATTCTTTCTCCCAACCTGAGAGGTCTGCACCAACAACATGGCAGTTATATGATACATCAATCACCAGAGAGGTCTGCAGTCAAGCCCTCTTTGCAAACTGGTGCAAAAGATCCTGGTTTGGTCAAAGGGGAAGCTTCGCTCGCTGAGAGCGGCTTATGTCCCCAGTCGATGCAATGTGGGAGCAGATGCCCGGGGAATGGAAACTTCACCCCATATCAGGTCTCGTATCTCTCCTGGACGATTGTCCTTGGAGGATCCCCTTGAGGAGGGGATCTTCTCTCTTAGAATGAAGGTGCCATCATCCACCCTCGCCCAGACCTTTGGAACCTATGGGTGTGGCCCCTGAGGGAGCACAACCCTTAGCTTCTGGTCTATAAACTGAGGTTGTTGAGACCATCCTTCAATCTAGAGCTCTGATACGAGGAAACTGTCCTAAAGTGGAAACTTTTCACTTCTTGGTGTAGAGACCGCCAATTTGATCCAGTCGACTTGGTACAGTCCTGGAATTTTTGCAGTCATGATTTAAGGTAGGATTGACTCATTTCACCTTGAAAGTTTATGTGGCAGCACGTTCTGCTTACCACATCCCTATTGAGGGATCTTCAGTAGGTAAACACCCTTTGGTCACATGTTTCCTCCGTGGTGCGCTGAGGCCTCGAGTGTGATCCCGAGTCCCACCTGGCTGTGGTGCTTAAAGCTTTATGTGCTCCTCCGTTTGAGCCTCTCTCTCAGATCTCTTATATACATTTGTTTTCATACATACATACCTTTCTCCTAGTCATCACCTCTCTGAGGAGAGTTGGTGACCTTCAGGCCCTTTCTGTGGCCCCTACATATCTAGACTTTGCGCCCGGTTTGGCCAAAGTACTTCTATACCCGTGAGCGGGTTAGGTGGCTAAAGTCCCACTTATGTCCACAAAGCTGCCCTCTGGCAGAAATCTGACCAGCTTTTGGTTTGTTTTGGCCTACACAAGAGGGGCCAGCTTGCTTCTAAGCAGACACTTAGTTGCACGTGTGTCGAGGCAATCCATATCGCCTAAAAGTCCTCTGGATTTCCCCCTCCTTTGGGAACCAAGGCTCACTCTACGTGAAGTATGGTGGCCTCTAAGGCCCTTTCTGCAGATGTCCCTATTCAGGACATCTGTGATGCTGACAGATGGTCCATTTCTTTGACCTTCATCTGATTTTATGTCCCTGACCTTCAGGATTCTTCTAGTCCTGACTTCCTAAGTTGGACGCGACATAGGGCAGGGGTCCCGTCGCTATGGTGGAGTTGACATCTCGTTCCCATAGCATTTTGACGCAGCTTGAGTTCCTGAAAGGGAACGTCTCAGGTTACGTGTGTAACCCTGGTTCACTGAAGGGAATAAGATGCTGCCTCCTGATCCATACCTCAGGCAGCACCTGCCTGTGTTTGCTTCTTCAAGTCACAGCTAACCTGAGTAGCGCATATCTTGTGCCTCTATAGCTTTCTGGTTATGACATCACCTCGTCTGTGACGTCACACTCATAATCAGTGATTCGACACACCTGTTCAGAGTGAATAAATGCTGGTAGCACTCCCATAGCGTTTCGATGCAGTGTCTCGTTCCCTTCAGTGATCCAGGGATACATACATAACCTAAGACGATTTGTCTATTATGATCCTATTTCTTTGATCTAGTAAGCAGTAAGTGATAGTTTTAAATAGGATAAAGCTAATTCAGTGTCTTACAAAGCATCCACCTAGTAATCTATGAATTACAGTAATCAAATTAATGTCCTTTTTACTTTTACAAAGCATATACAATGAGAAATGGACAGAGCTTTAAACTGGTTCCTGTGGCACTACATATTTGTCAATATATAAATACATTCAAAAACTCCTTTATTTAGCATTTTTAACACTTGAAGAAAATTTCCGTTCTGGTCCTAATATTACTGAAGTTTAAATAATTGCTTTTGTGCTGTATTTTAATATTCAATCTGTTAAAGCATGTTTCTGCCAGTCATGCAACTGTATTGAATAAATATGTAGTATTGTTATGTATAGGATATGAATTTCCTTCCAGTTTTTTTTCAGTCTTTGTGCACTAGTGGACAGGCCAGGGAGCTGACTAAAAATACTATCAATATCAAAATATAAATTACCCATTGAATGAAAATACCTGTTTACATTGTACATTGTCCGAGAGATATTTTAAAAAATGACTATTCTTGTATGTTTTGAGAGTTTTTTTTTTACAGTGTAGGTCACAATGAGATCATAGGCGTGTGCCGAGTAGGTAATGATGCTGAGGGTTTGGGGAGAGAACACTGGAATGAGATGCTGACTTATCCACGCAAACCCATCGCACACTGGCACCCTCTTGTCGAGGTAAGAGTGCATGGACTTCAACTGCTAAATATAATTCTGAAACCAAAAGAAATAAAAAAAAAAAACATAAACCAAAAGCTCAGCTGTACAAAACTTAAACTGTCAGTTCGTCAAAATTAGACACACAACAGATTTTTTAAATGTAAATGTATACTTAAATACTCACCCTCCAAGCCACTGTACACTACCTCAGCACTGGTGGGCAGGGGGTGCACAGCAGCGGAACAGGCTGGCCCACCAGGCTGACCTAAGAGTTTGAGATGCTGGTCACGGTCTCATCAAGGGAGAAGCTGGTACACACAGGCACAAAAAAAGCAGTGCATCTCCCTCTGTTCTCCCCCCTTAAGAGTGAGAGTGTCGTGATGCTCTGGGTCAAAGTCCTTCAAGTCAAGACCAGTCTGAAAAAGTCCTGACTATTTCCTACCAGGATTTCAGAGGGAAGTCCTCTCTGGGGAAGAGCAGTGTACACCTCATTATACGGTGCTTATCTCTCCTCAGGGCTCTCTGGAGACCAGTCTGTCAAGCCTGCCACCTCTGGTGTTTTAGGACACAGTGGTCGCTGCCTTCACAGAGGTCTCTGGGTTTCTGTTACAGGACACTGGTTTACTCACTCTAAATATGCCAGAAGCCAATCTTGAGAGGCTGTTTTCCTTAAAGAACCACCAGGCAGCATGGAAACTACAACCAGGCGTGTCTTAATGGGTCCTGCAAGCTATAGAACAGTCTTACAATCAAAAAGGATGAAAAAAAAGAAAAAAACATGTAAATGAAACGAAATGCTCTGTAAGAAGCAGATTTGTCATTATTTTACATGTATGACAAGGTTGTAAACGTAAGCAGTGGATGGTGTTAAATTTTATGCTTTAATATTATACTGTGGAAGTCCTACTTCTACATAGTCATAGTCATTTTATTCAAGCATGCCATTGTATGCACATGCCATAATGTGCATGTCCACATCAGTAAAGTTTTACTCAATGAATGCTTTGACAACACCAGAGTAATCAGTACTATTTTGCTGTTTGCAGTATCACAATGCTGGAAGTGAAAGTCAAGGGGGCTCCTGCAATTCCCTGAAGGCCCCTCCATCTCCATAGCATGATGAAGCCCATGGTCCCATAGAACAGACATACAACAGGAGATGAAATATCATGGACAAGAAATTTTGCTAAGAAAAAAGGCCTAAGAACTTTGACCTTCAGATGGTTCTTTCAAGAAATTGTTTCTCTTCTACCTGTGCACCTGAAAGCCCTTCTGCATGAGGTGACTGTTTTCAGATGCATGTTAAGAGGTCATGTACTGTATGTTATTTAGTGGTACTCATGGTGAAATGGAATTAAATGTAGTGGAAAAAAGTGGAAAGTATTTTTGTTGTTTTTTTAAATCAGTCTTGGTACACGTCTTTAAATGGAGTGTGTCACATTTTTTTCCCTTTTTTGTGTTTAATTTCTTCTCCTCCCTCACAGCGCATGGGTGTGTTTTGATGTGGTACAGTTTAAGAAGTTCTTTGTTTCTGTTTGAAATGCTCTATGAATTTCATCATAAAGTGTCTTGGTGGTAAATTGTTTACAGATGCAAGTATAATGTTATTTATCATGTTATTAAACATCCATTTCTTACAAAACCAAACTTCCTGAAATGCAAAGTGTCTCAGTTACTTTAATGTCACTTGTAATGCAATGTCCACAGAAATCATAGGTAAAGTATGGCTGCAATGTTTGGTCCCATATCTTGGTACGTTTGGATCAATACTGTTTAAAGTTATTTACATGTGAACTGTTTATGTATGAACAACCTTAGAGACATACTAATGTAAATTTATTTGTTGAGGTTTCAAAATAAATTAATTAGATTGACCTTATTTTATTGGTAAACAGGCACATTTCATCAGTATCATTCTGTATTCTGAGCCAGTTGTGCAGCTGAAAGTTTTTATCAATTTTATTTTAATGAGTCAGCCGTGTATGTAGGGCTTTGTTATAGATGCTGTCAATGTAACATGCTGTACAATAAGTGTTTGACAAACATACAAAAATGTAAGTGTTCACTTAAAGTATGAATGTGTACAGTTACAAACAACATGAATCCTATTATAACAAGGTACATATGTTCATCCTATATTAACCTCTACTGGTTAAATCTATAACCATTTTCCCCTAATGGCTCGAATGATCAGATTAGTCTAATTTTCCATTACACTGACTCTGGCAGATGTTTGGTATCAAATAATGTTAAACAAGCATAGTAATTATATCCAAAGAAATAGATGTGTTGTGATCACTGATCTGTTTGCTTTGTTGACAATCACACTGTTCCTGTTACAGTGCACAGGGCTTGCATTTATGACAACATTATCTCATGCAGTGTTCAGTGAGATAGCCCTACTTGACATTCCTGGCATCTAACCTTTCATTGTTCTGTTGTCTGATGTTTAGCCTCTAGAGTTTATAGTATAGAATCATTTAAACACCAAAAAAGTTGTTTTGGGGCAAAAAGAGGATAGGCAGACAGGTTCAAGCTGAAAGAGAAGTGATAGCAACCAAATAACCCTACACTGCATCAGTGCTGTGTGTTTCTGAAGATACAACATATCAATCATTGAGGAACTGGACCGGACATAAATTGTCACTGAATCTGACAAATCTGGATTGCTACTAAGAGATGCAAGGAGTCAAAATTTGGTGTAGAGATTCAAATTCAAATTTTATTGGTCACATACATAATCGTACACAGTATGACATGCAGTGAAATGCTTTTACGCCTGCTGACCCTGAGAAGAAAGAATGTTATTTAAACATAACAGTAAACAGTAGGAGTAACAGTAAAAACAGTAAATAGGAATCTAAAAGAAAAATAAAAAATATTAAGAATATAATATATCTAATATTAAAGATACAAAGTAAATAAATACAATAGAATGATTGTGTTATGTAGAAAAATATACAGCCGGTTGTGTTGTGGAAAACACACTAATAATTCAGGCATTACAATGGTAATGATAATAACAACAATGACAATAACAGTAATAGCAGCATTGATGGATGTGCAATGCAGATGTGCAAATGAAGCAAGCAGTATTTAAGAGTCCTACAGTGAGAAAACATTGTTGAGAGACTGTATTGCCTGAGGTAAGAAACTCCTCCTTAGTCTCTCAGTGTTGGTCTTCAGGAAGCGAAAACGCCTCCCTGACCTCAACAGTGTGAAGAGACTGTTGTTGGGATGGCTGAGGTGATTCATGATCTTCCTGGCCTTGGTCCAGCACCACTTGCTGTAGATTGTGTGCAGGTGTGCAGGCTTGGTACAGCTGATCACACCACCCTCTGGAGAGCTTGTCTGTCCTGCCCGGTGCTGTTCCCGAACCAGGTGGTTATGTTTGCCGTCAGGATGCTTTCAATGGTGCAGGAGTAAAAGTTCCTAAGCACCTTAGTAGGCAGTTTAAAGTCTCTCAAGCATCTGAGGGCTTTTGTCACCACTGTGTTGATGTAACAGGACCATGACAGGTCCTGCGTGATGTTAACACCAAGATACTTATAGCTGTCCACTCTCGATATCTTTTATTCATTCATTTGGCAGATGCTTTTTTTCAAAGTGACTTACAGTTTCCATGCTGAGTTCAAGGTACACATGTTTTTATCAGGACTTGCCTTACCCTGTTACCGCAATGCTCTACCAGTTGAGCTAACAGGAGGAGGTTGTTTCTCTGGCACCAGTCCTCCAGAGTCCTGATCTCCTCTAGGTAGGCCGTCTCATTGTTTTTAGAGATTAGACCAACCACAATGGTGTCATCAGCAAACTTGATGTTAGTGGAGTTGGTAGTGGCCACACAGTCATATGTGTACAAGGAGTACAGCAGGGGGCTCAGAACACAGCCCTGGGGGGCTCCATTGTTGAGGGTGAGTGAGGCTGAGACATGTCTGCCCATCCTGACTGCCTGTGGTCTGCCGGATAGGAAATTACAGATCCACTGACAAAGAGATGGACTGAGTCCCAGGTGCTCCAGCTTGATGGTGAGTGTGGAGGGGATTATGGTGTTAAACGCTGAACTGTAGTCCACAAATAGCATTCTAACATAATTCCCCTTTCTGGAATCCAGGTGGGTAAGTGATTTGTGGAGGAGGTGGGAGATTGCATCGTCGGTTGAATGGTTATGGTGGTAGGCAAACTGTAAAGGATCCAGTGTGTCTGGAAGTGAGGTTTTAATGAAGTCTTTGACCAGCCGCTCAAAGCACTTCATCACTACTGAGGTCAAGGCTACAGGGCGGTAGTCATTGAGGGAAGCAGGATGGGGTTTCTTTGGGACAGGAACAATGATGGACTCTTTGAAGCACATGGGGATTGTCGCCTGAGTTAAGGAGAGGTTGAATATTTCTGTGAACACTGGTGCTAGCTGGTCAGCACAAGCTCTGAGGATGCGACCTGATATGCCGTCTGGTCCTGCTGCTTTCCTGGTGTTCACTCTCCTGAAGGCTCCCCTCACGTTGTGTTCAGAAATAATGAGCATTTTTCCTGTGTTGGCAGTCTCTTCTTGTCTGCAGTCGGTAGCGTTAGCTGAAGTATTAGCTTTAGCGCTGTTAGCTGCAGCCTCGAAGCAAGCATAGGAAGTGTTCAGCTCGTCTGCCAGAGACACGTCCGCATTCATCATACTGGATGTTGGCGCTCTATAGTCCATTATTGTGCTTAATCCCTGCCACAGGTTTCTAGTCACTTTGTTGAAGCTGTGACTCGAGTTTCTGTCCGTAGTGCTGCTTCGCCTCTTTCATCGCTTTCCGCACGTTGTATGATGCTGCTTTAAATGAGGTCATGTCGCCTGAAGCAAGTCCCGTGTTGTAGGCAGCAGTGCAAGATTTCAGAGCGTCATAGATGGTTTTATCCACCCATGGCTTCTGATTGGGAAACGTTCTGATAGTGGTTTTCTGCACAGTATCATCCGATAGTTTCCCAATGAATCCTAAAACCGCTTCGGTAAACACATTGATGTCATCGAAGCTGCAACGGAACATGTCCCAGTTAGTGTCATCCAGAGCATCCTGCAGAGCAGCAGACCGATTGGTCTGTCCAGCGTAAGACCTCCCTCAGAACCAGAGCTGGCATGAGGAATATGGCGGCGTGGTCAGATTTTTCAAATGGAGGGCGAGATTGTGCTTTGTAGCTGTCCTTAATTGTGGTGTAGAAGTGGTCCAGTGTCCTTTCTCCTCTGGTGGGGCAGTTGATGTGTTGAGCAAATAAGCACACAATAAGTGTGCCACAATAAGCACAGCGTCCCGGTGTTGTGTCTCGTACTGTGTGAGAGCTTCATGCAGCTCGCATAAAGCAATGTCCGTGTCCGCATGAGGCGGAATGTAAACGGCGGTGACTATGATCGATGTAAACTCCCGAGGAAGATAGAAAGGACGACAATTGATGGTTAATAGTTCCAGATTGGGTGTGCAGGAGCGTGATACAGAAACAATGCTCGCGCTGTTGCACCAGCTGTTGTTCACCATTAAGCACACGCCGCCTCCTCTTGACTTTCCCAATTCCAGCGTCCTGTCCATGTGATGAACTGAGAAATAGTGGTGGTGGAACTCGGCTGGTTGGATGGCATGGTCCGGTACTGCTGGACTCAGCCATGTCTTGGTGAAGCAGAGGAGGTTGCAGTCCGGAATATCTCTCTGGAACTTAACCCTGGCCCCAAGGTCATCCAGCTTGTTATCCAGTGACTGGACGTTAGCAAGCAGGATGCTAGGCAGAGGAGTGCAGTGTGCATGGGCTCTCAGCCTGTTCCTGATGCCGACTCTTTTTCCATGGGGCCTCGGTCTCGGGTCGCGTCCTTTGTTCTCCCTCAAGATCTCGCTCGGTCAGCTCGGATCCGGCGTCATACCAATAGAAATAAGAGTGTCTCTATCGTACACAATGCTTCCCATATGGAAAAAACTGCTGATCTGAAATTACAGTAAAATAACTTCAAATACAAGAACAGGTAAAAGGGGGTCAGAGTAGTTGTGATGGCAGCCTGCCTCACCGGCGCCATCTTGCAAAGAAAATGCATCCATTAATTCATCCTGCCTTGTGTCAAAAAGGTGGTGGTATATCAGTGTTTTCTTGGCAAACATTAGTCATTACAAGCTCTGGAACAGGGATAACTTTTCTTAAAACACATTTCTTATCTTAAAACCAAATTAGCATTGTTTTTTACTGGCTGTGTACATTCCTTTACGACCATGGTGTGGCTCTTCCAGCATGACAACATGCCATTTAAAACTGGTTCCAACAACATGGGTTCAGTGTACTCCCGTAGCCTCTGCAGACAGTTGCTCTCTGTCCATTATGGCATCTTTGATGTGTGTGTTTTCTAGCTCCCCACAGATTGCTCCAAAGTCACCTACATTATTACTCTCAGGTAAGGAGCTTGCCTGGGCCTCTGCAGTGCCAGGATTGGAGTTCAGGCAGGACTTTGACAACCCTGCAGTGGCAAAGAGGCCTCCAAATGCCTGCTAACTCTGCACCAGGGTTCCAGTAGCACTGATGACATTGCCATTGAGTTTCGAACAATAGCAGCACAGAGTGAGTGGAACAATGAGGTCTTGAGGACATGCTTTCAGGAGGATTATTGGAGCCTTTGTAAGATGAGTGGGCAACTCACAAGCCAATTAATGACCTTATATGACGGAGATCATATACCTTCCACCGCCATGCTGAGAAAGACTCTTCTACAGGGTTGAGGAATGGAGAGTATAGTGGAAGATATAGGACGGTGAAATGTGGATGTTGCTGAAACCAGTTCTGAACCAGAGCAGAGCACTGGAAAGACACATTGTCCCAGACAACAATGTATTGCATATGATCGATTTGCTGCTGTTATGTTGTGCAATTGGTCCAAGAATGCAAGTATGAGTGCTGTGTTGTAAGGGCCCATTAGGGCATGGCGGTGGAGAACCCCATTCTGTGTAATGGCTGCACAGAGTGTTATATTTCCCCCACGTTGCCCTGGGACATTGACTGTCTAGGGCCAATGACATTTCTTCCCCTCCTTCGTGTTCCCGTCAGGTTGAACCCAGCCTCATCTACATAAATGAACTCATGCTGGATCTCCTCTCCATCCATTCGTAAAACTACCTGAAGAACAATGTCAGGCAAAATTGTGTAGTTCAGTGTAGATCTAGTATACATATTACAGTACAAGATTAAAAGACAGTATGCAAGATCACACTGCTAAAGTGAATACATACCTCTGCATAATCATGCCGCAGCCGTTTCACCCTTTCGGAAATGTGCTCGAAAGGCACTCGATAAATTTGCTTCAATTAAATATGTTTTTTTCTAGGATGCATGCCAGTGTTGATATTGAGACCTGATGGATATCAATGAACCTTGCATGGTTATTGACAATGTTAGCTTGGAGCGGTTTGAGTGTTATAGCATTGTTGGCCAAAACCATGTTTACTATCTCCCTCTCTTGCTGTTCTGTGAACATATGAGGCCTTCCCCCTTGTCGTTCCTGACCCTTAATCCTATGTAGAAAAAAAACAGTAAACAATAGTACAGTAATTTCACAGGACAACGTAACAGAAGTGCTGATACTGCATAGAATACAGTACTGTAAGCAGTTACTGAAACCATGCAGATGTTTTTGATATTGTGATATTTTTACAATACCTATTTTCCAGTCAAAATGTTCTTATCACACTTGCCACTGTGTATCGGCTTAGATTTGGCTGTACTCGCAGTCCAGCCTCCCCCAGGCCGTGGTTGACAACGTGGTCAACCAGTGTTGCGCGGATCTCATATGTCAGATTCGGTCCTCTTTGAGCACCTTCTTATCTTCGTCTTCCTCTTCTTCTACCTCCAGCATGGCCTCCATCTCTTCCTCTGTTGATTCCTCTTCCACCTCCTTCTCGTCCTCCTCCTCATTGTCCTCCTCTTCGTCTTACTCTTTCTTTGACTCTTTCCATTGTGCTTGAAGACCGATTAACTCACCTGCTGCTTTTTATAGTGCTTAAACACCTGATTGGTGTGTCTACAATTAACAAGTGTTTGCACACCTGATGACTGTGTTGAACCAATTGGTTGGACAGTGCGGTAATTTGATAGTCAGTGCTTTGCTATTGCAAGAAAGTGACTTCTTGATAGATTTTTGTGTGTAATGTATGTTAAGTGTGTTTAGTGTTTTGCAAATCACTGTGTGTAGAGTTTTGCAACAAGTGTGAGGTTGACAATGTGCTTATAGTTGTGCAAATATGGGCTGATGTTTTGCTTCTTGAGTGTAAGGTTTTGCTAATAGTGTACTACTTTTAATTTTAGTGTGTAAGCAATCCAAAAAAAACTGTAATGCTTACTACCTGGTGCGGATCTGGCAAGGGGATGAATAGAAGACTGCCTTCAATACCTCCACTGACCACTATAAATATCCAGTGATGTCTTTCGGGCTCAGCAGTGCACCAGCTGTTTTTCAAGCCCTGATGAACGATGTCCTCAGAGATATGCTGAACATCTTTGTCTTTGTATATCTGGACAACATCCTCATTTTCTTGAGGACACAGGAGGAGCATGAGGGGCATATCAGCAAGGTTCTCCAAAGACTCCTGGGGCAACACTGTCATCTTGGTCATGACAGACCGATTCTCAAAGGCTGCCCGTTTCATCCCTCTGCCCAAGCTGCCCTCAGCCAAGAAGAAGGCTGAACTCCTGAGACCATGTATTCCGGGTTTTTGGGACATGGACATGAAACATAAACGTATGCATACTTCTGGTCAATTGTTTCAAACAAAAAATTGTGACCAATGTCAGCATTTCAGTGTGAGCAACTTGAAAGATATATTGTGCAGGGACCCGTTTAAATCACAGAGGTGCAAGAATTGCTGCAGCCCACATTAAAGAATGGGCTGTAAAACCAAAAGATTAGCCAGAAGTCACTGAGAAAGGTACAGAGGCGGGACATGACTGGGATTTCTGTGCAGTCAGTAAGCAACCACATCAGAAACACATGGATAGACAGACATCTTTAAAGCTATGTGAGCAATCTGTTGTTCTTTCAAACATTCTTTAGCACCCAGTCTTCTAAAGTGCCAAGGAGATCTTTCCTCTCAGAAAAACCTATGAATTATAACGTCACTTTTTGTACAAAATAATTATGTAAATGTATTTAAATGTAAATATAATTTATCATAGTTTAGGTAGTTTAACTGAGGAACTAGAGTGCCTGATGGTTCACCTATACTGGAAAACACTTGAAACATCTTTTGAATCCTGCAAGGGGTATGTAAACTGATGTAAAGTAACAGTAATGTAATGTAAAAGTTAGTTCTGGTAAAAATCTGCCTGAACAGGACAATCCAAAAGTATGTGTTTAACATCAAAACAAAATTACTGTAACAGACTCTGAGATCGGAGGGAGCCAAGAGACCAGATTTTTGACAATTGCGATGTTTTACCATTTCACTTGTATTACAAGTATTCTTTGAAACAATAGTATGACAAAGTTATTGTTACAGCAGGCACAAGTAATCTTAAATTCACACTCTTTTTTTTTGCATTGGGTTACAATTTAGTCTGTGGCTTGAAGGCATCTTTTAAACTAGCAACAACATGTTTTGAGTCTTTGGCATGAGAAAGTATTTCTAAACACCACACACAAGAGGGATTTTGGATACTACTTGCTTTCCTATTCCATGCTTTAAAGTCACCACCATCAAACGACTACACATACACATCACATAACATCCAGTCTCCCCATTACACTGGACCCACTCCAGTTTGCATACTATCACAAACACTCCACTGATGATGCCATAGCAACAACAATTCACCTATGCCTGGCTCATCTGAAAAACAAAAACACTTACTTTACAAATATTGTTTATTGACTTCAGCTCTGCCTTTAACAAAGTTATCCCCCAACACCTGGTGAATAAAAGGCATCAGCACCCCACTATGCAATAGACAACAGACAGTAAAAGCTGGTAATATCTCCTCAGAGACCACCATCATGAACACTGGGGTCCCCCCGGGGTGTGTGCTGAGCCCTCTGCTGTTCATACTGATTACCAATCACAAGTTGCCGCTGCCTTTAAAAATACTCCGGTTTATCATGCCAAGACCCCCGTTCCCGTTTTGTTGATTTTCACCATTCTGTATTGTGTGTTAATTATATACCTTTTGTGCATCCGTTTTTTGTTGCTGTTGTGTATCTGTCTTTGTTTTTTACCCGTTTGTTGTAAAGTCTGTTGTTCCGTTATTATACTGCTCTGATTACGGAGAAAAGCAGACAGGTAAGTAGATCATGTGACA
>JBAJNP010011338.1:0-14940 GCA_036877545.1 Yasuhikotakia modesta
GTGGTGTAGCTTCACTACACAAAACTAAACTAAACATTTTTAAGTGAATAAGTGTTGTGTTTGTACCAGTGTGTGTTTGTACCAGTGTGTGTTTGTACCAGTGTGTGTTTGCATCAGTGTGTGGTAACATCAGTGTGTGATACAGGAAATGATGCGTGTTTTTTCAGGAGGCTCATAAGATGGTGCGAGAAGCTAATGTGAAACAAGCAACAGCTGAGAAACAACTGAAAGAAGCACAGGGCAAGGTCTCTCTCTCTCTCTCTCTCTGTTTTTGCCTCACACCTTCCCTCACTCTCTCACACTCTCTCTCTCTCTCTCTCTCTCTCTCAGACTGACGTGCTGCAGGCGGAGGTCTCTGTTCTGAAGACGCTGGTGTTGACATCCATCCCCTCAGCCCCGACCCCAAAGCTTCACCCTCAGCTCTTGTCCCCAGGGTCCATTCGGGCCACCAGGGGCCACACGCGCAACAAGAGCGCCAGCGGAGCCCTGCAGCTCCAGTCAGAACCGGCGGAAGCACGTGCAACACCGCAGCGGGAGGACAGAGAGGTGATGTTAAAAGTGCAATAATATGTTTAAACAGAGATGCTATAAAGAGGCAGAAGTTATGAGAAGTTACATCACGGTGGATTAACTAAAGTCTGTTTCTCATACAGTTGGACTCTGTGTTGTTTGATGAGTTTGTCTCGTGGAAGGAGTCGCCGGGTTTGGACCGAACCTCAGCGTTTATCAGCAGAGTGTTTAGGGAGGACATCGGACCCTGCCTCTCGTTTCCTTGCTCTGAGGTGTGTGTGTTTTTGTCCTTGCGTTTCCTCAGACTCTTCATCTTCATCTAACGTTTCAAATGTCTCTTAGTTGTCTGCGTCTGTTCAGAGAGCCGTGGAGAGCAACTCTCTCACCATTGAGCCTGTTGCCATGTCAACCGTACCCACGGTTAGGAGCATCCAGTGTGGAGGACCAAAGTAAGTTCAATTGCAGCTTCATTAAAAATAAATTTGTTTGTCCTCCTTTAAGAAAGTTTTAAAGGGTTAAAATATTTTATCAGTTATTAGAAAACAGGTTTCAGTGTTTGTTACCGTGTTGGGTGTGTACTTGCGCTTTGTTGCGTGTCATTGGCCGTTACAGTCTTCAGTTGTGAATTTGATTGACAGCTTCATTGACCAATCCCGTCCTCCGCTCAAACAGCAGGTGTGCGTTGAGCGGCGTGTCCCGCCCCTGCCGGCATCGCATCAGACTGGAAGACAAAGAAAATTTCTTCTACATTTCTCCCTCCAGCAGAGCACGAGTACGTCACAGTCCTTCATTTTAACTGTTTAATATCCAGATAAACAGCAGGCAGAATAACCGCTGATTTTCCCCTCAGATCACAGCCGTGTGTAATTTCTTCACCTACATCAGATACATCCAGCAGGGTCTCGTGAGACAGGAAGGTTAGTCGATCACAGAGCTGAACGATCATCTGTGATCCTGCTGCCTGAAACTCTCAAAGTCTAGTTTAAAGTTTAGTTAATGTCTATCTAGTTACCAGCTAATTTAAAATTGTTTAATTGTTAAATGCTGATCTTTTTGTGTTGTAATTTCTGTGATCTTTCTTTTGCCCACAGTTCAGCAGATGTTTTGGGAAGTGATGCGCCTGAGGAGAGAGATGAGTCTGGCCAAACTCGGATATTACATGACAGAGGAGAGCTAAAACACACACACGTCGAGTTTTTATCAAAAAAAAGCAATACAGTTTATCATTTTTGTTATGCACAGTTTTGTTATGGAGGTAAATCAGCCGTTTGTAAACGTTATATAAATGTTTGTCAGTTTGTAATGAGAGACTCATATTTTCTGCTGTATGATGATTGTTGCTGTATGATGATCTGTGAATTTGAGTTTCTTGAGAATAAAGAATCAGATGCGACATTAAGCTTTATTCATAAAAATCATGTACATTCATAAAAAACACATGCTGGTCAAAGCTTTTCAAATCAGTGGAGTGTTAACATGAATATAACATGAATAAATGTGATTTTATCGCCACAAAATACTGACCCACGATTTCTTGTGAGAAGTGACACAGTTTAATCTTGTCTCTTATTGGTAGATCTAAACGCCCCAAATTCATTGTTCACAAACACAAAAGCTGCACCTCATTTTAAGCAGCAGAACTTGTTTTAGACAGAGGCATAAACACACTTTATACAGTTATGACAAAAGCACTTGAATACAGCCAAATATTTCTGCAGACAAAAGCTTTAAGGAGCAAAACTGAAATGTGAAAAATGCCTGAATGTGTTTTGCACACAAGCTCATGTTCATCCACACATTAAACATATAAACAAAAATCTGTTTCTAAAAATGAGATTTTCCAGCTCAAATCTGTTTCAGCCCCTTTGACAACATTCTGGTTTTGGAGGCGATTCTTTCCGGAGGTAATATCTGCAGAAATGGTTAACTTAGTAGTTTCATGAAAACAAGAACCAGTGAACTACAGAATTTAAGATTGTAGTTTGATGACCTCAAATTTGTCAAATCCCGCCCAGAAATGTATCATTTAAAATTAACACAAGACACACCTTTGATAGCAGAACAGGATGAGCAGAATCAAAGCCACGCCCCCCAGAACTGACATCACTGCCGCAAGAATGGACGAGACCGATGGAGGCGGAGCAACAGGCTCTATATAACAGAGGCAAAACAAATCAACTGTTAAATTAAAAACATGTTTCAAAGATGCGGACAGTGTTAGTAACAGGTATGAGATGCTCACCTGTGCAGGTAAAAGATCCAGGTGTGTTAAAACACTGCAGGTGTGGAGGACAAACGGACGACAGCGCAGAACATTCATCAACATCTGCAAAGATCAGGAGAAAAACGTCATTCAGTTTGAACAAACCCAGAGATTTTCTTTAAAAACAAACAGAGTAAACACACACCCTGACAGGTGGGTGGCTGCGGGGTCCACAGGTGTGTGTGGGGGTCACAGGTGACGTGACTGACTCCATGCAGCAGGAATCCAGAGGGGCACTGATAGATAACAGCAGCGTCACACAGAACCGAGTAACCCACACGCAGACGAGGAATCGGGCCACACACAGGGTCTGAGGATGACACACAAACACAGTCACACACTCCAGTATCTGCATGCCGGTCTGTGCTGTTGTGCAGGTGTCAGAACCTGCGTCTGGTTCTCTCCACGCCGCCAGGCTCATGGGCCGGACGCGGGGGTCCGTGCAGGGCAGCAGGTCATCGGGGTGAAGCGTTCGTGCGAAGGGGTCAAAGGGCACCAGACCAATGTGTGTGTTCTCACAGATGATGCGGGACAGAGAGACAGTCTGCAGAGCATCTCTCTGAGATGAACTGAACACACCTGCGTTCTGCCACCAGAACCTCAAACAGACAAACACACTTCATCCATCCGTTCCCAAAATGCTTTCCTCTAAACAGGAAGTGAGATCAGTTACCTGTCACCATCTCTGAGGGCTCTGAACTGTCGGGCGATCAGGCAGGCCAGCAGCGGCCCCACGCGGCCCCCGGACAGGGGGGGCTCTGAGATGGCCCCCACCCACACGTCTATGTTTCGGGCTGTTCCGTACAGACGCAGCAGCTTCCTGGCCAGGACTTCATTACCCACAATTCCTGCCAAGTCTGACACGTTTACAGGGACAGACAGACCACAGAGTTTCCGCCACGCACTGTAACCTACAGAGAGATTTAATGTACACAGATTAGAATCCAAATCTTAGTAGTGCCCTAAACAGACAGCATCTTATAGCCACACTTCTGATTTAAAAGCAAATGTTACTTTCTCTCTTTACTTTAGTTAGCGTCACAGATCTTCAGTAATGAAAGCTCTCCCAGAATGCATTGCGGTTAGGGGAACAAAAACAAATAAAGGTAACACCTTGCAGCCCGTGATCTCGCCCCCTCTGCAGATTTAATGCCCCTAGGTCGAGCGGCAGACCCCCCTGAGCCTGGAAGAGCCTCTCTGTTAGTTCCTCCACCATCATCTGATCGGCTGTCTGGAGTTTGGCAGAGGACAGCAGCAAACCTCTCAGGACAGGGTCGACACCGCCTGCACAGACACCACATCAGTGGCATCAAAACACACTTATAAAACATTATCTGAAAACCCTCACAAACCTTCACGCACCACCCTCCACGAGGCAAACAGAGAATGATGTAAAGGCAGAGCCGGATGCTCCGGGTCAGACCGGTAATCCGGTCCAAGACGGTTTACAACGGGATGCACCGTGACGTGTGCAAACCGGAACGCCGCCGTGGAGAACACGTTTGAAATGCTGGGATCAGCGGTGGGGTCGTAACCTTCGTACGGGGGCAGGTTCACACCGCGGCCCAGAACGTGGGGCAAATACAGATCCCACGTCAAAACCTGATGAATGAGATTCGGCCAATCAGGGACGTTTTTCACACACAGAGCATCAGTCAGGAACGTTCTTCTCACCTGATGGACGGCGCCCAGGATTTTTCTGGCCTCCTGGTACAGCGTCTCAGGGCCCCAATGAGGGTTTAGCTTATGAAGCTCCTCAGCCAATCGGTTGTGTTCTCTCATGAAGAGCGTGTGCAGAGCGATCATACCCAGGTGTTCATTGGCCCGTGAGTCGCCTGAGACACGCCCACAAACACAGCAGCATTATTAAACCAGAACGCATTGAAGTTCATAACACACAAACTCAAACACACACAAGTGTACAAGCTGCACAGACACACATTTGTACTTTGTTTAAAAAGCAGCTTATTAGTTTTTTTAAAAACGAGTGCAAAATATTCCTGATATTCAATCACCTGCTTGGAAACAGAACGATTTATTCCCCATGGATGCGTCCGTTCTCTCTGGCCTCAGGATGGCGTCGGGCCGCTCTCGTGGGCCGCAGGGGTCCAGGTGAGGCTGCGTGCGGCTCAGGTAGGGCATGAAGCCCAGCCCACGGTCTGAGTGGAAGCGGTTGACAGCGAGGAGGCCGACAGGAGACGAGAGGTTTCTCAGGGCGAGCGCCAGCGTGTCTGAACTTCCGTACACCATGCTGGCGTCCACAAACGCCGTGATGGCGTTCAGCTGCTCACGGTGACCGAACGGGATGGAGCCACCAGCACA
The DNA here is from genome assembly GCA_036877545.1 of Yasuhikotakia modesta. Lineage (NCBI taxonomy): Eukaryota > Metazoa > Chordata > Actinopteri > Cypriniformes > Botiidae > Yasuhikotakia > Yasuhikotakia modesta. The sequence continues at coordinate 5,096 of JBAJNP010011338.1, forward strand.
GCCGGGAGCGGAGCGGAAAAATGGCATGCAGTTCTGTGTGCCTGTCCGGGGATCTGAGGGCGGAATCTGATGGAAAACAGATCATCCAATTCACCTATAGATTTGTAACACATTCCTATAGGGACCCTATAGATACATGTTAATTTCACTCACTGACCTGTATTGGGAAACAGGGCGCGTCCCCGCTGCAGGTCCGAGTGCAGTCCGCTCCGGTTCTGAAGGCTGCGGTGCTGGAGCTCTGAGGGGTCAGTGTCAGGTCGTGATCGATCCACTGACCCCACTCCACCAGCAGATGGGACAGAGACGAGTCCAGCGAGATGTTTTCGTTGTGGGTGTACAGCACCTCCTGCGACACGCTGCGCACCTGCAGATAAAACAACATTAAAACACACACTAACGTTTCAAACGCTCACGTCATCTTAAAAAACACAGTCTCACAGGAGGCAGAGTGAAGCTATTGTAAGTGTGTTGGGGGTCCCAGCCCCTGGGGGTCCCTCGGTGGTCCTCATACTCTGGTGAGAGCCAGCGGGTGTAGGGCGTGTTTGCTGCCCCCCACAGAGGGTTCTCTCTGTATGGCCAAAAAATAACATAATTATTCCTTATTCTACCACATGTACATGAGGTTGTACCTCTTAAGACCTCCTGTGTGAGGCTGTACCTGTTGTTGCAGTGTCCCGTGATGGTACGGTACCGTCTGGACAGACAGTCCGATTTGCAAACAGGTCTCAGGGTTTCTGAAGAACAGCCCGTGACCTGAAGTATGGTCTCCTCATCTTCTGGACTCAAATGTTCTGCAGAACAAAATAAGTCCAGTTTATGCTGGTCCTGTTCCTGTAAGTTTTAGTATCATTATATGTTACATGTGAGTCATTTGTGTACCGGTGAGGTCCGGTTTGTTCATGGTGTGTGTGTACACCATCTCTCTGATCAGCTCCACTGTGTTGTCCAGAAACTCCGCCGATCTGATGTGTGTTCTGGTTTTGGGTCCGATCTGTTTAAACAAGGCCAGCAGGTCACTGGGCCGGACGGAACCATCAGATACAGCCATCTTCACCCTGAGAGATACAAGACGACCCGTAAATTAATTAATTTCTGAAGTGTTTCTCTAAGACAGCAGCAATACAGACACATCACATATGGTCTCACCTCTCGCTGGTGTGTGTGTACGCGGCGTCTGTCAGCTCTCTCGCTCGCCGTAAGGCTTCCCAAATAAAATCAGATCCCAAACTTCCTGAAAACATCCAACCAGAACAAAATCATAATTATAATCATAAGAATTAACTTGATATATATAAAACACCACAGACATGTCAGCATATTTATATGATCACACAAATCTCAAGTAAAAAATGTTTACAATAATTATTTTGTACCTGTTGCATTCTGGGAAGGAAACTGAGACGCGTCCGACAGCGGCAGACACAATATCACAAACACAGACAGAGTCAAACATGAGACAGACACCTGCAATGAGGAACAATGTGTCCTATTACATTATAAACATGTTAAATTATATCAATGTGATGATACTGAAGTCAAACTTTTAAAAAACTTTTTGAAAAATAACACAAATTATTGAATTCATTCTGTTCAAAACATTGATACACTTAATTGTTCCCTGAGTTTTGGAAGTGCAGAACGAATTATTACACAAACAAATTGTTTATAAAATACATTATTTTGAAAATGCAGGTGCGTAAATATAAAAACTTTGTGACTTACCAAGCATGTGTTGGTATCCATGTGCAGCGTCTTGTATTCTCTGTGCTCACTGTCTTGTAAAATGTGTCTTATTATCTAATTTATCCTACATTCTTGTTGTTTTTGTAGAACAATATCTCTGTGTGTTCATGAACATTTACACATTAAAGAAATACGGCTGCAGATAAATGCTGTTTAAAGAGTTGATTTAAAGGTGAGATTTCATGAGTTTTGGTGTGTGTGTGATGTGTGTGTTGAGTTTATGTCGACTGTATGTGGAGGTGACCGACTTTTATACACAGGTTTCAGTTTTGAGGTATGTGCAGAATTCTGTTATCTGTGTGACTGGTGACAACAATTCTACATCAAATATTGCCGCGCGCACACACACACACACACACACACACACACACACACACAAACACACACACACACACAGTATCACGGTTATCAATTCTGTCACTCCACATGCAAGTCAGTTTCGTTCATTCTTGTCACACAAAGGTCAGTGCGGCTGATGGAGGTGTGATGAAGGTGTGATGAAGGTGTGATCTCTTCTTCTGCTCTGATCCAGATGTTTACCTGCTTAACTCAGGTTAATTATTGTAACCTCTACAGTTACAGTAAGTTCATCATTTACTCCCTCTCGTCATTCCAAACCTGTGTGACTTTTGTGTTTCTGAGGAAGACAAAAGAAGATATTTTAAAATATTTTGGTAACAAAGCAACAGTGGCACCCATTGACTTCCATCACATACACACAAAACATTTCTCTAAATATCTCTTTTTGTGTTCCACAGAAGATAAACACACACAGGTTAGGAAAGACGTGAGGTTGAATAAATGGAGAAATTTGATTTTCTGGGTGAACTGCTTTAAAGTATTAAGTTACGCTGTTAACAGAGAGTATTTTGTGCTGCTCACAAATCAAACCCTGGATTTCCCATAATTCCCTCTCCGGTGCTCTTTGTCCGTCCACCTGCGGACGACACCTCTGCCGCTGGCAAAGGTCCCATCAGATTGACTGTAAGACACACCTGGAAAACAGGTCACTGGAACATCAGACAAACACAAAGTTTCAGAAAGTGTGATAAGAGAAATTGGAAAGTGTGGAGAACAGAGACCAGCGGTCAGTGATGATTTAACAGAGCTGACATGAGATATAAATGTGTTTATATTACAGTCTGTTGGAGCCGTTTGGGTCAAACTCTGAACTCTAACGGCGCCTCACAAAACCATCAACAGAAACAATCGTACATTCAGTAACAGTTTATTGATACACTTATTAATTATAACAATACTTATATTTAATGTATTTTCTATGATTAGCCGGTATAAACCAGTTTAGTCACGACGTCAATAACATAAAAACTTTTGTTCTTACATTCATAACTTTCAGATTTTTCTGCTTGTTTGTGTTCCAAAACATTATCAAATGAAAACAAGGGCATTTAAATAGATGAATAATTAAAGTGTCTGTAAGTGTTTTTCTAAAACCAGATCTTATTATGAAACTTCATTTTCATACAAATGGATTTATGAATGATTTTCACAGCAACAATCTGCTTCATAAGTAAGACTAGTTGTTAATACTGTCTAACACACTGTTAAATAGTTAAATAGGACACTAAAGATTAAATATTGGTTTAGGCAGCCGTGATTTTTAAACTTCTGTGTGAATGAACCGCAGTTATCTGGAATCTCCAGCGATGGTGTTTGATTCGAGTCTGACAGACGCTCGTGTGACTGAATCAGAGGTTTGGGCCGTAGTGTGTTCAGAAGGGGTCCGTGTGGAGATCAGGTCCACGTGAGGCGGGGGTCTCACGCGTGCTGAGACCACAGGAAGCGGTCACAGCGCTCCAGCATGGTCTGAATCAACGCCCTACACGTTAGGACAGAAACAAACAAAAATAAATTGTTCGGTGTTTAAAAATGTTCAGCGTTTAAAATGGTCTGATAAAAAATTACTCTACTATTTAGTTAACTTACAGCAAATGTCAGTTTGGTATCGTGACACATAAACGTTTGTAAAGTAACCTGCAGTTAAAGACTCAAACAGAGATGGCGACAGAGAGGCAGACGTCTCTCACCTCTGTCTCTTCTCAGCCATTCGCAGCAGATCACAGATCAGCGCCGAGCGTGAACCCAGGTCCACCTGCATCCCACAATCCTTCAGAATCTCCAGAGCTCGGTCCGGGCCCAACACCCGCACCAGACGCAGCACGATGTTCTCCGGACTGACCCGAACGCTCCAGTCAGTGGAACCGTCTGCCGGGTCAGCAGAACTGACGTCGCTGTCGTTTCCTGAGGTGGATCCATTGGTGCTGCCTGGCGGGGCTGAGGTGGGCGGGGCTTCATTAATTCTTTCGCTGTTGATTTGCTGGGAGAGCTTAAGAAGCCACACCCACTCGTCCAGGGACTGAGGAATAACACCTGGGAGAGAGACATTTTAAGAACATTATATCAACTTTTAGAAGTATTAATGATAGCGCAGCACCATAAATTTATGAGTTATGATTTAAAAGAGTCTGTCTGAGACTCTTCCTGTCTGTGGGCAGTTTTTAACCATGATAAACTTTAAATAACATCTGACACCAAACCGACTCTCTTACCGTCTGTGTCCTCAAGCAGCGTCATGTCATCAAGTCTACAGATGGCGCTGAACGCCTCACGCCGCTGCTGTAGCTCTCTGCACAGGTACAGATAACCCAACCAATACCTGAGACACCCAAACACATCAGACACACGTCAGACACCATCACAACACACACGTCAGACACCATCACAACACACACCCGTCCCTCGCTCACCCGTGACATCTGCACGTCTCAAGCATCGTCTGTTTGGAAGTCAGGTCAGCCGGTAAGCGGATCAGCAGAGACAGCAGCCGCCCGTAACCCCAACTGAAGAAATGAGAGCGCCATCTACAGCATTAAAAACAGCAGTCTGTTAGTGAAAGAATATAATTACAAGTTAAGATATTATTAAGTTCCACATTATTGTATTCATGCAAAATAGGATCTTTATTTAAATATCTACAACTATTCACTCACCTGGGCTGCCCGTCTTCTGTGAGGGTGTCAGATCTTTGTGGTGCATCATGGGAAAGGGCCAGTTCCAGCCAATCCTGTCGCAGAGTTTCTGGTTGCAAAAGAGACCCAAGAAAAGACAACCTGGAAACAAAACAACAACGTAAAACAAACATAAAACACCCTCATGAATAAATGCTAACATTCATGAAACACACAAATCTTAAACCACTTCATGTTCGTACCTCTGCTGCTCGGATCGTGAGTGGACGAGATTGTCCAGATAGGGCAGGAAGTGTGTGGGCAGGGCCATGGCCATGATGTCAGAGGGGAGGATTGTGGGAAAAAACTGTGGGTATGAGCGAACGGCTACCTCTCCGTGTTTCTCGTAGAGTCTGAGGAGACAACAAATAAAATCAAGATAGTTTCTGTCAATCGTTTTATAAAAAATGAGTGGCTGTCTGACTTCTGTTTTCAAGCATTAAATGATTCAAAAGTGTCATAAAACATTTTGTGTGTGTGTGCAAGATTGAGTGTGTGTGCATGTGCATGCGTGTGTGTGTGTGTACACACCTGTACAGGTGTGAGAGGAGCAGAGGCGGGTTCCACGGCTGAAGGTCCCTCAGACTGCGCAGAGATTTCAGCAGGTCTCCTTTCTGAATCACTTCCACGACTTTACTGGCCTGCGTGAACTCTGCAACACACCACACAGCGTTACCACAGCACACAGCACCGTATTAAATGATGTAAGATGATGTTTACAGTTTCATTACCCAGCATGCCAGCGATGTACGTCTTCCGTACGTCAGGCTGCTCTCTGTACCTCAGTGAACACATCTTCCTCACTCTCTCCTGGTCCAGCAGGAAGAAATACCTCCGCAGGAACACGCAAACTCGCTCCACCTCTCCATCTCTTCCCCTCATCGCGTCGCTCCGGCCGGGGCAGCCCAGCTCCATGTACAGACAGACTAACTGTGACAGGTCAGCCTGGAGGTCAGGGGGTAAAGATTTGGGGGAGAACAGCTGTATTAGCTCCACAGGGTGGGCGAAAGGGGGGAACGGCGCTCTGACCGGGGCGGTGAAACAGGGGCTGTTTTTGTCCTCAGTGAGGGGCGGAGACTCATCTGCCCCAGCGGGAGGCACTAGTGAGCTCTCAGGGTGAACCACGATGCAACAGGAAACTGAAGACAAAACATCATCGTCTTCCAGGATCTTCTCCTGTTCTGTGTCTCTCAGTGGGCTGAGATCTTCTGGGCCCAGAACCTTCTCCAGAACAAGAGCCCACTCATGCAGCAACTCGCCAAGACCAACCGGGTTTAGCAAAACCATGGGGTCCTGGATCTGAGATCTACAGACCAGACAAAATAAACAGTGTGTGTTGCATGTATACACACTCACAGCTGACAGACATGATTGCTGATTGGCTGTTAGAGTTATGTTGAGTGGATCGGTCCATCCATCAGGATTGTGTGTGTTTAACATAAGACTAACAAATATTTGAATATTTCTCAACAGTGTTGAGGTCTGTAAAATTTTAAATAACTAACCTGATTAAAATCAGTTCTTAGCATCAGCCAGACTAAGTTAGTAATTTAACTAGAGCAATCAAGCGGCTGGACTCACATGACAGTCTGTGTGGCGGCTCTCAACTCCAGTAGCTCAGACTCTAAGCTTGACGGCTCCTCAGTCACTCTGAAAACACACAGATTACATCATCATTATAAAAGATAAAGCGGCTGCGGCGCTACAGAGACACACCGGACTCACTCATGCTCGCTGTCCTCCGGCAGAGACGCCGCAGGGGTCGCCATCTCCCCTGAACCTGCGTCCCTGAGGTCAGCCCGGGGCCAGAGGTCAGAGTTCATCTGGAGTGTGTTGATCTTCTCTGTCGTCTTCTTCATGAAGCTAGAGACACTGATACACACACACACATAAATCAAAACCAGCAATGAAACAGAGCTGGTCTTTCAATCAGCTAAACAAACTCTTATAACCTAAGAAAAGATGTATTTTCTGAAAATTGATTTTAAAAATCACACAACCTCACACAAGCGTATCACAACACAATGTGACAGAGAACAAGAAAACTCTCCTTTATAATTGAGACACATCGAAACAGGAAGTCTTTAGCTTTAAAAAGCTTTAAAAATACAGCAGCTGCGTTTCGAACAGTATACATGTTTACTTCCCTGTCTGCCAGCCAATCAGAGCGCAGCTAAGAGAGTGAGGTGTGAAATTTAAGAGGAAGTGAAAATACAACTAAACAAGGGAAAGTTTATGGGGATGTTTGTTTGTGTATGTGTGTGTGTGAGTGAGAGTGTGTGTGAGTGAGAGTGTGTGTGTGTGAGTGAGTGTGAGTGAGTGAGTGTGTGTGTGAGTGAGTGAGTGAGTGTGTGTGTGTGAGTGAGTGTGTGTGTGTGTGTGTGTGTGTGTGTGAGTGAGTGTGTGTGTACCTGTCTCGAACAGCCTGCAGAGCGACTCGTGGGGGTTTAGTTCTGAAGGACAACGGTAAGAACTGCAGACCAGCGTCGGTCCTGTCGCTCTCTCCTCGTACGGACTGAGAGTCTTCAAGACAGACAGACAAATAGACAGAAATTAACTGACGGAGGAACAGACAGAATACAGTCAGAACAGATCAGCGAGCAAACACTGACAAAACAACTGCCACTGGTGTTTTCAGTGTTTTATTTCTAAATATTTCATGCACAGCACATGACATTCAAACACATCTCAGGATGTTACAAATGACACATTCAGCAGCTCCGCCCACTTAATAATGATCACACACAACTTAAACCAAAAACCCCCTGAAACCTTTAAAATAACTACTTCCTGTATCAAATGCAGACTTCCTCCTGACAGCCAATCACATTCTAGCAAACTCTAGCTCCTCCCGTTCAGGTCTGAGATCAGTTTGACGTGTTCAGTCTCACCGTTTTCCAGCTGCTCGTCTGTGAACTGAAACTCTTTTAGCCGCTCCTCCTCAGACGTAGTTTGGGTGGCGACGGAGTTGGCGTCCTCGTCTGATTGGCTGCCTCGGCGACTGATGACACGGTAGATGCCGCAGTCTAAAACATTAAAGCTTTCCTGCAAAACAGATGATTAACGTTCAGCATCAGATGCAACAACAGCGTGTGTGTTTGTGTGTTTAACACGCACATGCGAGGATATGCTGCTCCTGCGACTGCTGCAGGCGGAGTCCAGTGGCTCCACCCTGCTGATCACTTCCTCCAGCTGACCAATCAGCTGCTGTTGGGAGGCGGGGTTTAACTGCGTCTTGAGATGCTCCAGTCGGTCAAGGGGGAGGGACTTCCTGGCCTGAGGAGGAAACAGAAAGAATATATAACAGAGTAGAATGTACAGTTGTGTGTGTGTGTGTGTACGTACCCTGGACGCAATAACTGCGTGCTGAAACATGCAGCAGACAGTTGCGGCCAGCGTCCAGTTCTCCCTCTTCATCAGACGCTCGGCGCAGCGCTCAGGTGACACCAGCGACAGGTGAGACAAACGCCCATCGCCATGGAGACAAAACAGCTCGTTTTTGATAACGGCAACCTCCAGCACATCTGCAGAGAGGAGGACCGATGTGTACACGCACATGCAGTGCATTCTGGGTAGTAAAGACTCAATGCATTTTCAAATAAACAGTTTCATAATGTTATTATCTCTGACCTTTGACCTCGGTCCACAGCAGGACCTGTCCACTGTAAGGGGTGAAGATGTAGACGGCCGAATCCGTCCAGGTCAGGAGGTTTTGATCACTGACAAACACACAGATGTTCATGAGTCCCTGTGACTCTCACACTTTATCTTCACAGTTAACACTAGAAACTAAAGCTTTTACTGAAGTACAATCTGAAAGTCCGTTTACCCAAACTGAAGCAGTTTCTGAAAAGCCAAAGACTGTGGAGTCGTCTGAGCAGGATTAAAATGGGGTTCATTTCTGTACAAACATCAGACACAACATATTAAAACACAGTTTTTATTAGATTATAAACTGCACAATGTGACTTTAGAGAATGAGGGGTGAAGCTGAAATCAAAATGAAATACAGAAGTGTGCATGCAGCACAAATAGTATGCAGTCGTATGTGGATCAGAACAAGCCCAAACGCATCACACACACATACACACACTGAGTGTAGACACACACTTGTAGGAGATGAGAGGCAGTGGTGGGCAGGCCAGCAGCTGTTTAAACTGATGTGTGCTCAGAACCTCTCCGCTCAAACTCGCCTCCCAAACCCGAGAGCCGGGCCGGGCGCAGTACAGCAGAGGAACAGAACCGCCCGCCTGACCCCGCAGAAAACACGCCCCGAACTCTCCGTCGCGCTCCTTATTACCCACACGCCAGAACTTCTCCCTGAAACAGAGAGACATCTGATAACTGTTACAATATTTTAGATTTGATATGTGTGTTTCCAGTGAACACACCACACACACACCTGTCAGTGTCACACAGGTAGCAGCGACTGAGAGACGAAACCAGCAGGAATCCATCCATGAACCCCAGCTGGACGACTCGTGAGTCCACTGTGATGATGGTCTGAACGGGAAAGATTACAAACGCAGACCCCTGTACAGAAACACACACATTATACACACAAACAAACATTATAAACAGATAAGTTAAGATTGTAAAGGTTTTCTTTCACCTTCCCGAGTTTGGAGGATCCGGCTCGGACACAAGACACTTTCCCTGCAGCGTCACCCGCAAACACTCGAAGGGCCGCGGTGTCCCAGCACAGAGATGAGACCAGCTGCCCGCGATGCTCCCACGACACGCTGGCACGCTCCGGCCGGCCACGGCGCTCCAAATGCAGCTCCCACAGCACAACCAGACCCTGACTGCAACACACACACACATACACACACATCAAATGAGGTCTGACTGGCAAAAATAAACACACACATGGGGCAAACAACAATACCTTGTTGCCACGGCGATAAAGTCCTCATCGTGGGGGCAGCAGGCGACCTGCGTGACTGAACCTTCCTAAACACAAGCATCAGACGGTATAATGAACAACTCACACCCACATACTGGCACCATCCCATAATTTACAGCATTTCTGCATTCCTGCACCAAACAAACAGCCGAGCATTGTGTGTGTGT
>JBAJNP010011339.1:0-14940 GCA_036877545.1 Yasuhikotakia modesta
TTTGTGTGTTTGTGTGTTGTATGTGTGTGTTTGTGTGTTTATGTGTGTGTTTGTGTGTGTGTTTATGTGTGTTTATGTGTGTTTGTGTGTTTATGTGTGTTTGTGTGTTTGTGTGTTGTATGTGTGTGTGTGTGTTTGTGTGTGTGTGTTTATGTGTGTTTGTGTGTGTGTTTATGTGTGTTTGTGTGTGTGTTTGTGTGTGTGTTTATGTGTGTGTGTGTGTGTGTGTGTGTGTGTTTATGTGTGTGTGTGTTTATGTGTGTTTGTGTGTTTATGTGTAGTTGAAGACGGATGATCTGAGATGCTGACCAACACATCTCCCAATGAACCGTTATGAACCGAATGTTAACTCCTTCATTTCAGATCAGAAACATGTCGGGCCTTCTGGACGGAATCAGATGTGGGGATTGTGAGTGTAATGTGGACTGGGGTGAGAGGAGAAACACTATTGCCTCTATCGCTGCTGGAGTTCTGGTGAGTTCCACTGTATAAGCCTGTGTTTTGTACAGCAACGGGCTAGTTAAAAATGACGTGCCTGTTTGATTTGTATTATGTTTATGCCTTGGTATTGTTATTTTTGTTTGCCATTCAACAAAAAGGGTTTCGGTAGAAACTGTGTTAATTTAGTAAAACGAATACTGTACAAATGAAGGCTGAATCATCTTGTGCTTATGTTTTGTTTCACTTTCACTTCATCACAAACCACTGTTCATAAGTTACAGCAAAACACTTTCATTTTTCTGTGCAGTTTTTCACAGGTTGGTGGATTATCATTGATGCAGCGATAATGTATCCTAAAGAAAAGGATTTTCACCATGCGTACCACGCATGTGGAGTTATAGCAACAATAGCCTTTTTCATGTGAGTCACACTTGTTCATTCTCATAAGGTTGTTGTTGTTTCTGCTCAGATTGTCTGTGTGAGTATGGTGGATGTTTCATCTGTGTGACATTGTCAGATATTGTGGTGATGTTTTACTGACTGTGGGTTTGAATCCAGGATTAATGCTGTGTCTAATGGTCAGGTGAGAGGTGACAGCTACAGCGAGGGCTGCTTGGGGCAGACAGGTGTGTGTTTAACTTTATTATTTCAGTACAGCATTGACCCTTAGCATCAGTTGTGAAGCTGTATTGTATGTGGTGCGTCTGTGTTGGTGTGCAGGGGCCAGAGTTTGGCTCTTCATTGGCTTCATGTTGGCGTTTGGGTCCCTCATTGCCTCCATGTGGATCCTGTTTGGGGGTTTTGTTGTGTCTGGTAAGATGTTAAGAAGATTTACTGAATCTGAAAGATGCAAAGATTTTATTTTTGCTCTGCAATTCTGCAGTTCCTAACAAAGTTTTTTGTGTGATTAATAGATCAGAAACTTTCAGTGTATCCTGGTATTGCTGTTTTCTTCCAAAATGCATTCATCTTCTTTGGGTAAGATTGTCTGTGCCTTTTTGTTAAGTCTGTGGTTGTATTGTGATTCTGGTGTTTTCTGCACTGCAGTTTATAATGACTAACTCACTGACATGCCGTTGATAAAGTGAATCTGGTGATTTGACCCACAATGTTACTGTATTGCTACATTTTGCTCATTGTGATTAGCTGCTATTACGAAACATGATGTTTTGGTGTTGATCTTGTCTCACGCAGTGGTCTGGTGTTCAAGTTTGGACGAACTGAAGATCTCTGGCAGTGACGAGACTTACATCAAATCCCGCAGTCCACAAACACATAATTCCTGTTTATTATTATTCCCCACTTTTTGCTGCTTATTTTGTCTCCCTCTCACTCCTTTCAGTTCCTGCTTTTCTTAAATGTTCCTTTCATTCTTTCCTTGTTATTTTCCTTATGGTCACAGCAGGCGTATCGAGCGAGGAAAACAAACATGAAGTCCATTCTCTGTCAGCATGGGCACATCTTAACCTGCTGCAGTTTTCACATGTAGAGTAAAGGTTCCAGGTATATGATGACATCAGATGTCATAGGAATAGAGCTGAAGTTGTGGCTGTAGAGATTCATCTCAGAGATCTGCAGACAGTTCTAGTTTTACTTCAAAACTTACTTTTAACCACTTTTATATTATTTAGCCAAATGCACATAGATCACAGAATCTGCATTGTATTATTATTCAAAATGAGTTTCATTGGTGTTCAGTTGTCCAACTTCACTGTTTCTAATGTTCAATGTTTCTAATATAATGTCAGAATGAAGTTTTCTTCTCCGTCCCACTTTTAAAAGAGTTTCTAATATTCTACACAGGTTTTCAACAACATTGCATCAATCAACTGTTTCAGCTATTCATGGTCACCAGTTACCAAAAATAATTTTATAGCCATACAAAAACTATTTATAGCCATAAATTATTTTGTGAGTAGAAAACTGTACATTCACTGTATGAATTTCGTAATGTTTTAAGATTTTCAGAAATTGTTTCCATCACTTTCACAGGGCTGGGCAATTTTAACATTTGTCATTTTTACCACTAGCAGAGTCACAGAATTGCAGTCTGTCAGATCAAATATAAAAACATTGACCAATGGCTTATTTTGTGGGCGGAGCTACAGACTTTGCATTTCTGTTCACTGCTACTAGTGGCCCCAAATTTACATCAACTTAAATTTCCCAAACTTTTCCTGATTATGTTCATGGGAACACTGGTTATCTAGTTTGTGTTCACCCTTTCTGTTTGGAAATTTGGGAGCTGTCTGAATATGTCGATGTTTAAAATAAAGCACAATTTCTTATTTTTTTCAATGGTTATGGGAAAATAAATTTAAAGTCTGTCAGAGGGACATTAGTTACAGGATTTGTGATTTAAACACGCTTAAAGAATGTCTAATATTATTGTAATCCATGTTTCTCTTTGACAAAAGATAGCTAAACTTCATTTTACTGTGGGTTCATAATAAATAAAGTTACTGTAAATATGTATGAAGCCTGTTTTTTAATCTCCAGTATAGGTGAAGTCTGCTTCTTCACTGACAAATTTCTATCAAACAAAGACACGAATTCCATCTGTTGTGTCATGAGTTTATTTTATATGTTATAGGGGGTCGCGTCTCATCAGTCTGTCATTTGGTCATTTTCATTTCCGTCTTAAAGAAATGTTTGGTTAACCTTTCACCTCACACACACACACACACACATTTTGTGTTCTCTGCTATCATGTTTTTGTCTGAGGCTCCACATCTTTATTTTTGCAATGCCAAGTTTGGAAACTACAAAAGAAAAATAAATGAATAATCATAAATATATTTGGGGACATTCAAACTGAGGTGATACAGAAGGAACCTGGGATGGGAGAAACAGCCAATCACCTTCCAGAACGCCTGGTCATCAAAGCACTTCCTGTCCTGCTGGGGTCGCCAGAGGCTCCATTTAAGACACAGTCCTGTAGAATTTACACTTGAAGCACCAGTTTATTCTGACTTAAACATTAAACACTGTTTAAACTGATTTTACATGCTTTTACATTTTGATTTACAAAATGATTTCTGCAGTCTGTTGACACCTGCTAAGAAACAGTTTGATACTTCAGCAGGAGTGTGTGAACCGGGTCGTACCTGTGGCTGTTCCCAACACCAGACTCGTGCACAGAGTTGCCAGCAGAACACAGATGTGATGCACAGCGAACTGTAAGCCTCTGACAGGTGACACACATTCAACAGTTCAGACACACTACATCTGGCTTATCAATCAAATGTGTACTGCTGCTGAACTTTTACATTGTTCTCTCAAGACTGGCCAGCCGTAGAAATAAGTGAGCAAACCATCCCACAATTCCTGGTATGACGTGAACGTTGAGAACACCGCAGGTGTCGTGGCACTCAAACGCAAACAGCATGTGACTCTGATGGAAAGATAAGGAACAGATAAAAGGCTAAACATGTATTTAGTGAGGCCGCATTAAACGTTAAACATTAAACGTGTTCTTGACTGTGTGGAGTCACATTTTCACTCTGATGACACTGTCTGGATCCCCGTGGCTTTACCTTCATGTGCCGGAATCCCAGGGCTGATAGGAGAGCGGCACAGAATCCAGTCGTCATGGCGATCCATGGAGCGCGGATCGCTGTCATGGCAACTCCGACAGCAACAGCACCGGAGAGGGCGGAGCCTTGTACATGCACCTGATGGGAAGAGGTGCAGTTATCACTGCTGGCCTCTTCTGTTTCCACCATAATGATAACAGCAGCCCATCCACGCGAGCATCATGTTCTCTTTTATGTGCATTTATGTCAAATCTGTTGTTTTTTGTGTACAGCCACTTACCATGTTCATTTTTCCCTTTGAGCTGGAGAGCATGGAGACAGACATCGCCACGACAACGCTGACAGACAGAGACAGATACGTTCCATATATCACACTAAGCTTCAGTCCTCTCTCCCACTTCTGATACACGACAGCAGAGTTAAAGCTGGGCCAGAGCATCCACAGGAAAAGTGTTCCTGAGAGAGAAATATTAAGTTGCATTAATTACACCTACACAAAGCTTGCACTTGCCCCTCATGCATTACACTGGCCATTTTCTGACAGGTTTCTGTTGATGTCCTCATGCTCTCACCTAACATGGAGAATAATCCAGTCCGGCGGTCAGTTTTCTCCTTCTCGTGTTTTGGTGTGATCCCTTCTCTGTGCAGAACCCATGACATCATCACTCCAAACAGACCCCCGAAGACGTGCATCAGCATGATGCTGTACGGTGTGTCTGCCTAACACATCATCTCTCACTTCAGCATCTGAGCTCAGCTTGGTTTGTGTTCTAATGAACTTAGCATTGTATACTGTGAATACATTTCATATGTATGCGACACTTTTTTAGGCCCTTGAATACAAAAAATCAGGTTTGAGCATTTCTTACTCAAAACTGGCTGTTCTTGATGACAAAAAAATCTAAATTTTAGGAAATTCTTCTGTAATTCCTGTAATAATTTATCTGGGAAGGTAATACTTCTCCTACATGGAGTAAAGTTCTCAGCATCCACCGATTGACCACAAATCCTGTCACTTCCACCAGAGCCATAATCAAAAGCTGGACCGGATTCGTTTTTCCATGGACCGTTCCCATCGCGATCAGGGTCGATGCCGCACAGAGCTCTGCCTCGATCACGCTATGAACAGCACAGGTTACATTGGGTGTGACAAACATGTCCTAACCATGCATTTTGTGAAAGCTGTTCAAAACATCTTGAAGAACGTTATTTTAATTGCCATCCTAAATGATCAGCTCTCCTTTATAGCTGCCATTCATTCTATGAAGTGTAACTGCAGCCACTGTAAGTGTATCGTTCACATCTGTGAACTCTCTGTCACCAGTCAGGTTTATAAGTCAGGTTTATACACAAACATCTGCTAACAGTGTGTCTTTACCTCCTCAGGTTGATGGAGATCTCCTTATGCTGGTGGCGTTGCGGCAACAGGAAGCCGTTCATTAAGACAGCCCACTGAACGGCCATCGCAGCCACCAGAATGTTGAAACCTGAGCCACTGAATCCATATCGCACCAGGAACGTGGCCAAGAATCCAAACCCCAGGAATGTCATCACATGGATATCTTGGAATTCTGTAAAGTCAGTAATATGCACCGTTTAAAGATGGAATACAAACTTGAATGTCTCAATGAAATATTTTAATGGTGTTTTGCTCTGACTTGTTTTAAAGGAACCTTATCTGACGAAAGCAGTCAGACATGGGCTCCCCACCCAACAGACACACAGTTACAAACAATTTACTCCAAATTCTTCTTTGACTTTTCTCAACATTTTTTGCAGGTTTTTAGGTTGCAGTGAATGAGATGTTTACTAATAAAGCACAGAAAAATAATTTTTAAGGTGAACATTCTGACAAAACTTTTGTCACATGTGCACATGTGTCACAAAACAAACACAGCAGCTTTATGAGAGGTGGTCAGTTTGTTGTTGTTTTCATAAACAACAACAGGTTTATCTTAAGAATGAATTCATGAATTCATGTTTGAACCCTGTCAAGCCAACAGCACCCAGTCCTACTGTAAAAGAGATTGACTGACCTGCATACGTGTGGATGCTAAACTCTCTGTCAGTCCGTTCATGATGCTCTATTTTCACAGAAAAGAAAAACAGTAGGAGAAAGATGGTTTCCAGGAGGAAGGTCACAAGCGGAAGTCTTGAGCGAAGACTGGGGGCATACTGAGGAGCCATTATTACTGTCACAGACTCTGAATGCCTGTAATCTTTCCCAGCCAGAGATGGTGAGTGTCCACACAGCTGAGAAACTGTGAGATATCATGGAGGGGCGTGGAGGCGTTTCTCAAAAATGTTCTCAGTGACAAATTTTCAGAAACTTGCTGATGTATTGTCTGTGTAATATGGCTTTTAAGTTACATGGCATTAACACAAGCATTGTAAAAGCTCATGCTTTAGCTTTGTAATCATTTCAGGTCATGATTAACTGTAAGTTCTTCTTGTTATTAGTTACACTGTAAATGCGTTTTTTACCTTTATTTTGCTCATGCAAGAGGGTCACAGCTACACACATTTTTATTATTGCCCCCAAATATTGTTGTTAGAGAAATTATGATGAAACACCAGGCTATCACTTGAATGACAGCATTTTATTAGTGTTTAATACGCAGACATGGCAAAACTTTGTAACAACCACTTAAGCAGTGAAGTTGTTTAAAATTCAACTCTACTTTCATTTTATAGCAAGATTATTTTCACCTTTAGACATTGTGAGACTAATATTGTATGAAACATACTAAGAAACAAGGCCATGAAAATGTCAAATATATCACTTATACAATGAAGAAACAACCAATGAAAATGAGTGAATTAACAGTAAATCACAAAGCTTTAGTGTTTGTGGTGGGAACATTATTTCACAGCAGGATTTGACAGTCACACGACGTCATTTCTTTTGGCAGTGACGATTCCATATCACGTCACAGCGTTACGTTATTACGTCCCGCCCATATTCCGCCCATTGGCAAGTGAGCGCCAAACGTGTGATGGGTGAGACACGGAAACCTGCCGGTCGCCCGGTTCCCGTTTCTTTGGTACCGCGGCCAAACGGAGAGCTGCGCGTCGGCCTCCAGAACCACAGCCAACAAACGCGCTTCTCATTGGCTCAGCCGCCGGCCGGGAACCGCAGCCGGGACCGCGCGCGTCTGCGCGGCGAGGAGGAGGCGGGTCTTCCACGGAGCCTTTATTTATTTCTTTGTTACCGACAGAATAAATAATTACAGCAGTATATTGTTCTGATGGAGCGCCGATGTTTCCCGTCCGAATAAGGCCGAACCCCGGACCAGACTGCTGAAGGCATTGAAAAGCCCGATTTCAGGGGTTGATGATGAAGCGGCGCAATGCGGACTGCAGCAAGATCCGACGGCCCTTAAAACGGAACCGAATCACCGAGGGGATCTACGGCAGGTGAGACCCAGAGCCTCCGCTGGAGCTGAAGCAAAGCTCCGGTCTCGTGTCGCGCGTGTACAGCGGCAGAAATGAATGAGCTGCCGTAGGGCGCGAGGATTGTACCGCTTTAAACCCGCGGTGAGATCTGCAGACGCCGCCGGCAGCGCCTGTCACTCACCCGCTGGAGCGACGCGACAGAACCGCTACTGCAGTGATGGATTGAGATTTGACTGCTATGAAAACAAAGATCATTTCTTTAGCAAAACGCATGTAAAAGTACAACAGAGTGTGAGATTTAATCAAATAATGATGCTGGATCTTTAAATAACTCCGTTTGCTGTGTGTTCATTGCATCAGTTTTTACCAAGTCCTCTAACAAATGTTCTGATGGGCGTTTATGATGTAGATGACAGATCTGATGCCGTTGTATTGAACTCAATGTAAACTTTACCACAGAGAGTCAACGTGAGTGTGGAAACAACATCAGAATAAAACCCCTTGTTTTAGCAGCCGACAGCAATAGTGTGTCTATCAGACAGACAGATAGGCAGATGACAGACAGACAGACAGACAGCTTTGATTGGTTTATAATTGCACTGGCAGTCATTGGTTTGGGGAGAGCTGTAGCGTGTTGCTTTCACTGTTTGTGTTGTTGTTGTGAGAGAGTGTCTGACATTGTGACACATATTCCACAGTTTTCATTGATTTATATATTTGCTGTTGGAATAACCACATACAGCAACATTCAGTCAGCAACATTCAGTCAGTGTTTGGGGCTGTTAGTATCTTACACCGTGGTTCAATGTACCATCAACGTGTTGTAGCTCACACAAGGTTTCATTTCAGCTGTAAATCTCCCCTGTTAAATTGTCACCACTCGCCCGTGAATGTAATGTTTAAGATCAGGTCCTTGTTTAAACTTGTCACATGTTTTTGAAACATTGATGAGGGGTTAGTGTAGCTGTATTCCCATTACATTCAGCCTGTTTCATCCACAGAGATCTGGAGTGATGCTGACACTGGTACTGACACTGGTGTGTTAAACCATCATTAAACACACTGGTTCAGCTTCACTACATGTCAAATTCTGACAACATGTATTTTTACCTCAGACTTTTTCAAATTCAAGTCCAAATGTGATACGTTCTACACTTACACAACACATTTTATTTATTCATACACTTTTTTGTGCAAATTTGTGGATGTAAACGTTTTTCATATTGTCTTAAAAATCTGTTATTCCCAGATTAGAAAGGTTGAAAAGTTATAACCATTTACAAAAATTTTGTTCACACAATTGAAGATATTGTGTTTTATTATTGGGTAAAATGGTGACAGTAGAATAGAGCAAAACTATTGTGAAATGTGATGTTTATAAAGCCATTGTAGAGAAATAAAAGACAGGGAGCATCAAAGCTCATTTCTGTCTGTTTTTGATCTGCATGCATACATGTGTAATATATTTTGCTTTCAACTCTTTCTTTAGGGAGTGTGTGTGTGGTGTGTGTTTGTGTGGTGTGTGTGAGTAGATGTGAGAGTGTATGCAAGAGGTTTAATGAGCAAGCTGTTGTGTGTTTCAATCATGAAGAGTCAGATATTGTGTGGTTGGTGGTCTTTTATAAAGTTGTGCTGTAAATGGAGTAAATGAGAATGAGTGTCCTCATGTGTTAGTTATTATGGACAGAACCCTTGTGACGGATCAGCAGCTGATAATCTGTGTGTTCTCAGCACGTTCCTGTATCTGAAGTTTCTGCTGGTCTGGGCGCTGGTGCTGTTGGCTGACTTTGTCCTGGAGTTTCGATTCGAGTATCTGTGGCCGTTCTGGCTCTTCATCCGCAGTGTTTACGATTCGTTCAGATATCAGGGGCTGGTGAGTGTGTGCAGGAACTCACTGTTCTTCATGCTTTTATCAGAAGTGACTTGCAGCACATATGCATTTTTATCAGTATGTGTGTAATATGCAGTATGTGTGTAATAACCTAAACGCAGTGCTCTACCTGTTGAGCTGAACGAACAGAAACAATGACACTATAAATGATTAGAGCGATCACTTAAATAAATAGACTCTTTTACCCCTCCAAATGTTATAAGGTAGATGTTATTAAGTAACTAGGGATACTAGATTTGGAGTAGACACTAGGGCTGCGTGTGTATGCGACGATAACACCTGATAACGGTTTTGATCATGTTTTTGTGTGTCAGGCTGGAGAAGGACGTTAAGAATACATAATACATTTTACATAAAACACTTTAAATACATATTAAATGTGTAATATAAAATAAAAAATGACATGTTAGCAGTCCATGTGATGCTAAAGACTGACGTGTGTGTGTGTGTTTTTCAGGCGTTCTCAGTGTTCTTTGTGTGTGTGGCGTTCACATCAGATATTATATGTCTGCTCTTCATCCCGGTGCAGTGGCTGTTCTTCGCCGCCAGCACATACGTGTGGGTGCAGTACGTGTGGCACACAGGTAAGAGCAGCACATACGTGTGGCACACAGGTACGAGCGGCACTTTGCTCACGGATCTCATAATCACACGTTTGTGTTTAGGCTGAGTTACATGATAACACGTCCAGGTTGCATTTCACCACTAACTCAAACGATACATTTTAAAATACAGTTTTATAATGGAGCCATTAAGTTGTATTGATTTAAACACTTACCCCTGCATCATCTCATTACTGTATAATGTAAAACACTGCGCAGTATAAATGTGATTTTGAGATGTTCTCATGAGTGTCTCAGTGCTGTTCTGCTGCTGTCAGCTGAAAGAATGAGAAATATCTTTAATGTTTGTTCTCTCCTCTCGTCTACAGAAAGAGGCGTCTGCCTCCCCACTGTGTCGCTATGGATCCTTTTTGTTTATATTGAAGCAGCTATCAGATTTAAAGATTTGAAACACTTCCACATGGACTTGTGTCGTCCATTCGCAGCACACTGGTACGTCACATCCCACAATTCTCCTGTACGCTGAAGAACAGGAACACTGATGTTGATTGTAAACACTGATGTTGATCGTAAACACTGATGTTGTCCACAGTGTCCACTCAGAGCATTTAGTGTTTGTAAACTGAAATAAAAATGTGTTAATCATGTTGTTATTGATACAGTAAAATCTGACTTAACATTCGTGAGGATCACAGATGCTAAACACAAATCATGTTTACTTCTCTGTAACTCATTACTCCCACAATTCCACCACAATTGCTCCAGAAATGACAAAAAATGTCACAATTTGCTTCATTGACTTTCATTTAAATAGTTCATGTTGTTCTGAAGACTAAAACGCTGCTCGTGTTCTCTCTGGTGTTGGTGTGCAGCATCGGCTACCCGGTGGTGACGCTGGGCTTCGGTTTTAAGAGTTATGTCAGTTATAAGATGCGTCTGCGGAAGCAGAAGGAGGTTCAGAAAGAGAACGAGTTTTACATGCAGCTTCTGCAGCAGGCTCTACCTCCAGAGCAGCAGCTCATACAGAGACAGGAGAGAGAGGCGGAGGAAGGTGAGATCGCCTCACATTTCTCCTTATGACATCACTTCCTGTTAAAGGCAGAACCGTTAATTGTTATGCAGGTTGAAAGTCTCTTTACACTCTAATTGCAGTTCTGAAGTGTTCTAGATATGTTCCTATAAATACATGTTCCTCTGTGAAGGGAACCAAAACAGAAATTCTGTCTGTTTTCTCACCCTCTTTCAGTCAGTTCTGATGTCACTCTGTTTATGTTCGTAGTGTCTGTACAGCTGAACAAAAAATGCATTTGAAAACCCAAAGGCTTTCATTCAGAATCATTGTCTTCATGTTGCTGTTGAGTAAAATGTGACAGAAGTTTTTCTTTCATGATTTGCAGTGGCGTCAAAGGGTCAGAATGATTTTGATTCTCCAGCTGTGGCTCAGAACAGCTCGGCAGGAGGAAAAAAACCCTCACCCAACACATTACCTGAGCTGGAGTACAGAGAGAAAGAACGAGGAAAGAACGAGTCCAAAAAACAACAACTCAACCAGAACCACCACCATCATCATCATCACAGCTGCAGCAGTGTCTTACCTTCTGTGGACAGTAAAGCTCAGGAGATGGAGTACATGCAGAACCACGTCAACAGTGAGAGACTGAGCAGCTCAGATCTGCTGGACAGCACTGAGAACCTGCTGAGAGAAGAGCACTCTTCTTCATCCTCATCTTCATCATCCTCCAACTCCAACAAAAACACCAGCGGAGGAAGCTCCTCCCCCCGAGGGCATGGGACAGCCAATGGCAGCGTGCCATTGTCCTCCAGTAAAGGGGACAGGAAACAGAAGTGTGGAGGAGGGAAGAACTGGACGTCTCACAGAGATCCTGTGGAGAACTGCATTCCCAACAACCAGCTGAGCAAACCTGAAGCTCTCGTCAGGTTAGAGTCACATCATGTCTTCAGCATGTGTTCCAACCTGTTCAGACTGATCTGAGTAACAGTTAAAATGTTGCAAGTAGATGTTATTAAGTAACTAGGGATACTAGATTTGGAGTAGATACTAGGGCTGCGCGTGTTGCAGTTCATGCGACGATAACACCTGATAACGATTTGATCATATTTTTGTGTGTCAGGCTGGAGCAGGACGTTAAGAAGCTGAAGGCAGACCTGCAGGCGAGCAGACAGACCGAACAGGATCTGCGCAGTCAGCTGGGCTCTCTAGGCAGCTCTGAGCGCAGCATTCGCTCTGAGCTCGGACAGCTGCGGCAGGAGAATGAGCTGCTTCAGAATAAGTGAGACCTTCAGCTTTATCCTTCATACTGGACAGGCAGGAAATCACACCTGTGTTAATGCAAACCTTTACCTTTGCACGCGTGTCTGCGCAGAATTCATAACGCAGTGCAGGCAAAGCAGAAGGAGAATCAGACAGTGGGGCTGCTGGAGAAGCGTCTGAAGGCGGAGCAGGACGCTCGTGCCGCAGCTGAGAAACTGTTAGCAGAGGAGAAGAAGCACAAGAAGCTGGAGGAGGCTGCAGCTGCACGCGCAGTCGCCCTCGCAGCCGCAAACAGGTGCATTTTACTTGCCAGCTGTTCTTATTAACCCATTGTGTTACTTCATATATTGCATTGTATTGCAGTCTGTTTTATTCCATTGTATAACGTTATGCGTGTGTGTGTGTGTGTGCGTGTGTGTTTTAGAGGGGAGTGCACAGAATCTCTGAGGAGGAGGATTTGTGAGCTGGACACAGAGTGTAAGAAGCTCACGCTGGACATGAAGGTGAAGGAGGATCAGATGAGAGAGCTGGAGCTGAAAGTTCAGGTGAGAAAACGTTCATCTGCTACGATCCGTTCACAACCTTCTTGTCCAGATGAACTTTCTCTTCCTGCCATGTTTCTCCAGGAGCTTCACAAATATAAGGAGAATGAGAAGGACACAGAGGTTCTGATGTCAGCGCTGTCCGCCATGCAGGAGAAAACTCAGCACCTGGAGAACAGCCTCAGCGCTGAGACCCGCATCAAGCTGGACCTGTTCTCTGCCCTCGGAGATGCCAAGAGACAGCTGGAGATCGCACAAGGTCCGATGTTCACCTTACACAGAGCTGCTGACTCGTGACACTTTCCTGAAACCTAAACACTCATTTATATCAAATACATCCTCTTTTATATCAAACACAAACACTGAGTTGTACTGACTCTGTATTGGTGGCTTTCAGGGCAGGTTCTGCAGAGAGACCAGGAGATCAAGGATCTAAAGCAGAAGATAGCAGAGGTGATGGCCGTCATGCCCAGTGTGGTGTATTCAGCAGATACAGGCAGCATGACTCCAGTCACACCGCATTACTCCTCCAAATTTATGGACACCAGTCCATCGGCCCTGGACCCCAACGCATCTGTTTACCAGCCCCTGAAGAAATGAGCTCTACTCACACACACTGGTTCTTTATTTCCTCCATAGACCCAAATTCAGTTCATGTTTGGCATGTCGGTGGCTCAGATTTTTCTCCTTCTATTACTGCAGCTTTTGCCTGGTCAGAGGAATGTTGTATTGTGTGACTATTTGTTGTAGTAAAAAACAAAAAAGAAAGAAGCTTTTGAAGGATGGCACACATGGAATAGGAAACTGTTGTTTCTTTCCTCTTGTAAATGTCCAGAAACCTCACAGATCTTGGCAAGTTTATTCCTAGTAACAGTAATAGTTACTATTACTAATAGTAATAGTTTAATAGTAATAATATTTAATATTTAATATTTAATAGTAATAGTTTTAACTATTACTATTAGTAATAGTTTATTCCTTCCACTCCATTTTGTTTCTGAAGGGGCAGGTATAATATCTGACGGCCCGTTGCTTTGACCTGTATCAGAGCTCAGATGCTGAGGAGGATGTTACTCCAGAAAGTCTCCATTCAAGATGACAGGAATGTAACACAGCGTTGAACCTTCTCACAAACTATGGCAAGCAAAACATTTTGTGATGGAACTGTGTTCTGGGAATTCACGGTGGAATTGTCCAAGTGAATTGATGTTTATTTTTTCCTTAAATGATCAGGCCAGGCAACTATTCAGCGTTCTGTGTGCCACAAACTTGATGTGCGGAGTTCTTCACTAGTAACAGGTGATCAGTGCCTTCATGCGGGACCCCAGCCGTGTGTCTGAAAGATCTCTTCCCACTGCCATTCCTCAACTACATCCCTTTTAGTCACCATGGGGACAGGCAACCTTTTGCAAACAAATTGCCCACCAGTGGTGTGATTTGTTCTGTTTTGATCCTCTTACAAACTGTTTTTGTGAATTTGGTCACATGTTTACATTTATTTATTTGTTCAGCATTGCACTTTTGACTTAACGCTGGCAAGGGAGTATGTTAAGTGTGAAGATGCAGGACTCTACACACTTGTGTTCTTATTGTATTGACTGCCAGTGTCAGATGAAAGCTAGTGTAGTGCAGTGCCAACTGCTGTAGTAAGGCTGTACTTTTGTTGAACGAGGAGTGTTTCCAGATTGTTGCTGGCTGGTCCAGTGACTAAAGCTAGAGGAGCGCATTCTCGTTATTATAGTTGTATTGTCTGTTGGTAGCGCAAGACTTTGTTGTGCCACCCGATGGCGCCATTGCGCTCAGAAAGTAAAGCAGCATCTCGCGCTAAACCAAACGTGAGTGTTTTCATGAGAGTATTACAGTCACTGTGTGACAGCAGATGAAGAGCTGTCTGCCGAAGTGAAGTGTTACTGCAGTAATGGACATTGGCAAAAGTGCAAAACTTAACGTTTGGCAAAACTTTCCTGCAGTGTATAGATTAAATAGGTTAAAACAATCTCTAGTCAGTTCTTTACACGATCTCGGCACTACAGCTCAGCTCCGTGGGGTTTGGTTACTGGGTTACTATTCCATTAACTGGGTTTGTATTCCATTAACTGGGTTTGTATTCCATTAACTGGGTTTGTATTCCATTAACTGGGTTTGTATTCCATTAACTGGGTTTGTATTCCATTAACTGGGTTACTATTCCATTAGCTGGGTTTGTATTCCATTAACTGGGTTTGTATTCCATTAACTGGGTTACTATTCCATTAGCTGGGTTACTATTCCATTAACTGGGTTATTATTCCATTAACTG
>JBAJNP010011340.1:0-14936 GCA_036877545.1 Yasuhikotakia modesta
GTGGATACCAGCTTTAGACCTGCAGCTCTACCTCACTTCCACAAGAGGGCGCCATTGCTGGATCCATTGAGAAGGTTACTAAAGAACCCAGCACACAGAAGCACATACTCTCTGTGTCCCTATAAAACTACATACCATATGTTCATGTTTTCTATACATATTCACTTACTTTCACTTTTTTCATGGTGTTCTTTGTATATGAAACAGAGTGAAACACACTCCGCTCACATTTACCAATGGTGTAAGGACAGTGTTTTGTTAGTTTTTAGTGTTTTTAGTAGCTGAATCTCTGCCAGTTTCTCATGTATTTAGTTCTGATTTGCATTCAGTCATCTGTGTCTTTTTCTCCATGCTTGACTTACATGTAAGCAGCCATGACATTGCATTTATACATCACATGCTATCAAGTCAAAACTAACCACTGTGCCAGTCAAAACAAGCTTCTGTGATTGATTAGTGCTGCCTGACTGAAGCGCATGACGTACCGCGGTCAGCATGCCAGCACCCTGACCACCTTCACAATCTTTCAATGACTTTTACAACAGCTAATTTACCAGACAAATTTGACTTGCTGTTTTAGTTGTGAAGACATAGTAAATAAAATGTGAAAAATGACTTACAAAGGCATTTGGCAGACTGATGTTACTATATAGCTCCAGACAAGCAACGGTTAGACTGCAGGTCCAAGGGACAGTTTAGGAGAACAAGCTGAGACAACTGGGTCTTTAGGTCTGTGTGTATATGTTTGTAGGGTGGGTGGTTTCAACAGTCCCAAATGCTGCATATAAACTGTGCAAGGAGATCTAAAGAAGTCTAAAGCACAAATCGAGTTAAGCACAGATTCTGAGTAACAGAACTTTTTTGTGACTGCATGACGATGAAAGCAGGGACATTTTAAAATGGTTAATTGTCACAGAGTTGCTCAGTTTTGTTTAGGACCAAAAAGCAACAGATTTTCAAACTTCTAACATTTGGTTTATTTTAATTCAGTTCCAGATTTAATGACGCTTTCTATGAAGTTATTGGCTTTGCTGCATATTAAAATGAACGTTTGCATTTCAGAGCAGCCTGGCATTAACTGTCATTTTTTTCTCTCACCACAGAAACTGTGAAGCTGATGTTGTTTCTTTTTGTGAGATGCTGTAGCTTGAACAACCAGATTCCAGACTCAGGCTTTGTCTGAGTAATGCGATTTCTCCTGACTCACCAGCCTCTGTGTCTGACTGGTAATAATTCCCCTTTGCTTTGCTTTGCTCTGATGAGGATAATGAATTGGTCTTCGTGGATTATTGTAATGAGGTCCTCAAACGTCCCTCCCAAAGGAAAACATGCAGATTGGTGCTGTGAAAATAAACAGCAATCTCAAGGATGTGAGATCACTAACACACATGAATAATGAAATCAGAAACCACACAACAACCCAGATCTCCTCAGAGCTGTTTTTTACTCTATTAAAATGCCCCTGATTGAATAAATATCATATGCAGGACTATCAGTGTGTCATATATGTAGTGTTAGAATGTTTCAGAAAGACTAGCTTGATTGAACCTTAACTACAATAACTGCTGCATTACTTTAAACACAAAGCTACAGTGAGTAGCTCATTTCAGCATTTAGGGTGCAGAAACATTCCCTGTGTAGAAAACGCATCACTGCTAATTCACCATCAAGACAAGCACCAGCTCATCCGAGGCTCTTTCTATTTGTACCCTAACCGCTGTCTCTGCTCTCTGTGGCCACTGCTGAAACTTTCCACTTCATGCAGTCTGACTACTTCTGCCCGCTATGTATTAAGACACATCTAAAGAAATCTTAAGGTTTGTTTGTGGTAATATGTGGCATATTCAAATGTGTGTGCGTATGTTTTGTACCAATAATAGATGAAGTCAGTGCTTAGCAACGCCCCACAGAGTTCCATCACACTCAACCCTGATGACACTCAGTCTCTAATTGTAGAGCAAAATGGAATTTATGAATATCATATTAGTTCAGCTAAATATTTATGTTTAAAGAACTTCTATGGATTTTGTTGGTAAGCTCTTTCTCTCTTTCTCTCTTTCTCTCTCTCTCTGTCTGTTTGTCAGTCTGTTTGTCTGTCTGTCGCTCTGTCTCTCTCGCTCTCTCTCTCTCTTTCTGTTTCTGTCAGTCTGTCTGTCTGTCTCTCTTTCTGTTTCTATGTCTGTCTGTCTGTCTCTCTTTCTGTTTCTATGTCTGTCTGTCTGTCTGTCTCTCTCTCTTTCTCTCTTTCTTTCTGTTTCTGTCAGTCTGTCTGTCTGTCTCTCTTTCTGTTTCTATGTCTGTCTGTCTGTCTCTCTTTCTGTTTCTATGTCTGTCTGTCTGTCTGTCTGTCTGTCTGTCTCTCTCTCTTTCTCTCTTCCTTTCTGTTTCTGTCAGTCTGTCTCTCTTTCTGTTTCTATGTCTGTCTGTCTGTCTCTCTTTCTGTTTCTATGTCTGTCTCTCTCTCTCTCTCTCTCTGTCTCTATTTGTCTGTCTGTTTCTCTGTCTGTCTGTCTCTCTCTCTCTCTCTTTTTCTTTCTGTTTCTATGTCAGTCTGTCTGTCTGTCTCTCTCTCTCTCTCTCTCTCTCTGTCTCTCTCTTTCTGTTTCTATGTCTGTCTGTCTCTGTTTGTCTGTCTGTCTGTCTCTCCCTCTCTTTCTCTCTCTCTCGTTCTCTCTCTCTTTCTTTCTGTTTCTGTCAGTCTGTCTGTCTGTCTCTCTTTCTGTTTCTATGTCTGTCTGTCTGTCTGTCTGTCTCTCTCTCTCTCTCTTTCTTTCTCTCTTTCTTTCTGTTTCTATGTCTGTCTGTCTCTCTCTCTCTGTTTCTATGTCTCTCTCTCTCTCTCTCTCTCTCTCTGTTTCTATGTCTCTCTCTCTCTCTAGAAAGATATGATGGAGTCAGGCAGAGTGGCATGTGACCGGCGGTGGTTGTGTTTTGATTGGCGTCTCACTCCATACATGTCTGCCAAACTGTACACATTCAACCCTGCAGTTGCCATGGATACCAAACTACACGTAAAAACTATGATTGTGTAAAGCATTTAAATTCCTTTTATGCAACGATTAAATTAATTAAACAAACAAACAAATGTAAATATTACATAAAAATATACTTTATAACATTTACATTCTGTTCAGTGCTGGGAGGTAAAACAGCACATAGCATACAAGCTAACACAAATGATCTCGAGGTTACAAACACATACACAACAACATTTCAAGGGATACTAAAATCCTGACACAGATTCATTCCACATCAGGGCAGGTAGTTGTGTCATGCTTGGTAATTCCAATAAAGTAGTTTTCCCATGTAAAAATGAAAGCAAAGAAAACAAACACTAACTCCAAAGCTAACGCAAGCTTTTCCCTGTGCGTCAGATGCTGTACGTAAAATCTGCGAGCACCGGTCCAGACTGATCCTACTCCAGAAACGAAGCACTCTGAGAGCTCAGAGCTGGACTGAGATCAGTGCTTCAGCTCAGCTTCTTCCATCGCTCACAGAAACAGCCATGAGCAAATGCCTGTTGCATAAATGGCAGGATGGCTGGACTCCCAACGTTAGAGTGTCCAGCCCTGTGAGGCCGTGAAGATCTCCAACATTCAAACCCACAAACACAAACAACAGCTGATTATGTCATGCCTAATGCAATTGTAGCCCATCTGCAAAATGCAAAACAGGCTGTCATGAGGCCAGCAGGAGTGAGAAACTTGCACGTACTGTATGGTTCATTCTGTGCAGTGTCTGTATACTGTTGGGGGTTGGTAATGTTTCATTTCACATGTTTGTTTCATTTTCACAACTGAAATGATATGAAACATTTCTGGAACTTTGGCTGTAAGCAGCTTCAGACTTTATAAATGTGTATATTGTGAAGTTAGTAGTGCGGTCACAGGTTGTATTAGCAGTTATCTGAGTTTCAGTCATCTGAGGTGCAACATTAAAATGCTGAGGAAACGGCAAAAAACAAAAGTGTTTCATGCAAAACCTCTAATTGACTAACCGCCTGTAAAACCAGACACTGCATGTGCTGGACAGTGTACAAAGTATTTCAATTATTTTTGTCATTCTGTGCGCGTGTGTGTTTTGGGGGGTAGGTTGGCTAAGAGTGTGTGTGACTGCACACACACTCTATAGTTGAATCCATACCTATAAAGGTGTATCTTGTATTAACAGACGTAAATCTGCCTGCACAGACCTTCTCTGATCTCCAAATGGAAGCATTTACATTTTATTGCTGGCCTTTTTTCCACAGAGCAGCAATTTCACTCCCTGAGAAAACAACTCGTACCAATTGCTTATAATTGGTGGAGATGCTGGCCGTATGGCTGAGGAATTGAAAGGTTAGACTGTGGGCTGCTAGCCAGCTGCGCTTAAGTCTGCGTTCATTAATAACCCAACTGCAGCCAGAGCCAGAGCTGTCACCAACACTCAAACGGCCAATGGTGCCATATATTTATTTTAATTGTTATTACCATTGTTAACTTTCTCTCGCCTACTAAAGGTCACAGTGGATTTGCTAACACTGCCTTACTTGCTGGCTAATGTTACAAATACACAGATGCTGTGTTTTTGGGAGAGAAGAAAATAAGCCCATCAATTTTATGTTGCATATTGGATTGACTGTGAGTAGCTCCAACTACTAATTCTAAACAGTGATAGTATACATTTCTCTGGCGCCAAAACATTTCAGTGAGTTTACTGATTGCTGTGAAGATGCAAGATTATTCCCACAGCAAGAGGGATGTGATCGAAGCTTTGATTTCCCTGCAGTTTTGAAATTACAGCTCCTCATAACTACACATTACTCAATTAGACTGTCTCCACTATGGGTCAGAACCACAATCTTCATGACAGGAAAAATGGACCACTAATTGAGCTGCGCTAGTGTTTTCTGATTGGGGCGTCAGTGGGTGAAATGTTTAATTCCAGTCCTTGTCTGACAGTTTTGCCAATGTCATCAAAGGCTGTCATGTGAAAGAGTAATTACATTAGATACAGCAAACAAACAAGCAAACAAACGTTGTCATATGAATGAAATATGAACAATATTTATATATATATCATATGAACAAACGTTGTCATATGAGTCACTGAATGCTAGCATGGTGTAGCATCCCATGTTGCTTCCATACTGCTTCCATACCCCTAAATCTTCTGATTTCCCAGAAGTCTTTGGTTGTTGAATGTGCCCGTCACTATAGTTGACTGCAGAATCTGATCTGTCTTTTATCTTTGCTATCTAAGGTCATTAAAAAAAAATATATATATATATATATATATAGCATCAATCAGTAGATATGTAGAGAGATGGATAATACTGTGTATGCAGTATATAATCTAAACGAGGCCAAATTTATTCTACAGTGAAAGTGTAATGAAATCTACAGTGACATTTTTACAGTGATTTACAGTGACATTTTTGGGCTGCATTTGGTACATTAAGCAATTTCTCTTCACTGTTTTCTCTTCATTTCACAGAGGAAGAAATGCTGTTATTGGGGCGACGGGTTTCTTGGCATGTTTTACTTCCCGGCTCTCTTTGCTTCGATCAGGCACCAAGAGAACAGACATCTACTCCCAATCTACAGCAGCATGCTGCCAAAGGGGCAACATCCACTGGATTGGATGCCACAGATGCAAACGATAGCACTCTGACTGATGAGTCACTGCAGCAGAGCTGAAAGGAAAATCACAGGCCAGATGCCTGGAGGTGGCCAGCCGGGGTCAGCAACTCTCATGCCTTCCTACACAGACCCAGGAAGATAATGGCTTTCTCATGCTACTGCTCTCCCAGCTGTCCGCTTTAGCTGTCTGGACTCTAGCCTTCAGTACCTGCATCTGATAGATGACCCAGCCCACATCAGAATATGACAGGTCAGAACATCTCTGAAACTTTCCCCAGGCAACATCAGATGATTTGGAAGAATCTTGTGGGTTTGTAAGTTTGATGTTTGGAGAAAAGAAACATGGTTATAAAACATTTTGAACCATATTTGTAAGTCCATTTAGGTCCAAATGATAAAGATCCAACTGGAATGTTACAGAAGACGAAGAGGAAAGATGACTAAGGTCTGTAGGACAATTCAATCTTATATCATGTTGTGCCTTTGAGAACTTTCTTATTTATTATTTTTATTAATCACTGGTGTTCCCTGGGATCGAACCCACAACCTTTGCGCTTCTAACGCAATGTGGTACCAGTTTGGCTGTAAGTCATAATCTAAAATACTTTTGCTATTATTATTACTAATATAATTGTTATATGATGATATTTTTGCACAGATAGGCTGTGTCCATTGTAATGCTGTTTAAAACAATCTCTGTAATAAATCTCTTGTTTACAGCTACACTGATCTGTTCCTGAAGAATAATTCACAGCCCCAGCAGAACCCACAGAGAGCATCAAGCGTTTTGTGTGTAACTTCTTACACCGAGATCCATTCAGTGAATGAGGTGAGTCTATTTCCTGCCAATAATGATGGACTCCTAAATCATCTATACTTCTATGGGTCACAGCAGATTTGTAATACAATCCCCTTACTAGCCTTTTGAATCCATGCTCTGTATTTAGTCAGGTATTACATGAGAAACAGCTGCTTTTATATCAGTCATTCTAGAGTCTGGCTGTAACTGGACAGTCTGGGTGGACCCAGTGATGATGTCATAAGGTAATCTCAAATCAGAAACGTGACCACGAGCACTGATGTTGAGAAAAACACCGAGGTGTTGGTGCCCCTTTGTGTTTGTTTTTTCTTAGGCACAAGAGAACATAATGTGCTCCGGTCTAACGTAACAGGATTTGCAAATAATCTGTGTGTCACACCATCAGTCATTCTGATGGGATTTAATAGACATTTGTTGCTGGTACTGATGGTGCAGTCATGTGAACTGCCTCCAGGCTTTTATTGGATAAACGAGAGGAAAGAAGTTGGAGACTTTTAAAAGACACTTAGAGAATGTTTAGAAAATTAACCTCATTAAAAAGAGAGACAAAACTTTTTAAAAGACCTAAACCATTTATTTCTCTCCACACCGACATATACTTTAAATTGGTCTGTGGCAATACAGCATTTCACACAGACAAGCATTAAACGTGTGTGGACATAATGTTCAGCTCAGCTCTAGATAAGAATCTCACCACAAAATGCATGTCACTAGCTAAGTTAGGCCACAACAGAAAAAAACTTGGGTAAAATACTGTTTTCTTTAAGATATTTTGGATGGGATTTAATATATATTTCTAAATGCAGACAGTTTGTGCATTCTGTACATTCCCAGATCACAGCAGTGTATCGTCCACAGAACTCAGAACAAACCCAAACGTTGTAAACTGCACTGGGCTGATTGTGTTTTTGTGCCTGTGTTTTGTATAATTACAATACTGAATCGAACACTAAACCAACACACACGGAACATGCGTGAACTGCTGGAGGGAATTTCCCTCCGATCGTTTGTGACATCACCAGAAGTTAAATGGATGATCCTGTTCATAATGATTTCAAATGTCACTGAGCATGCTGAGTGATGACTGATGTCTCTAATGTTTTTGTGTTAAACTTTCATTTGATAAAGTGTTATTGTGCAGCAGAGCAGACAGCAGTAGAGCGTGACGGATGGGAATGTACAGGCTCTGGGCTGATTGAGCCGGTGTGGAGCAGACATCTCAAGGGAGCATCAGACTGCCGCTGTGAACCTGAGAGAGGCAGCTAGTGAAAGACGCGAGTAGCGGCGCCAATTCTAATAAGAGAGCACGGGCCTTAAGAAACCACTAATAGTTCCTAAAGTTTCCCGTCCCATGAGCCTCAGCAGCAGGAGAGAGGGAGCTGAGCGGACGGTTGGTAATCAATGTCAGGTTTCTGGGCAGGGCTGTGTGTGTGTTGAGGAGGGACTCTGGAGAGCGAGAGACTGCTCTGGGCTCTGAATATTAATGTATATTTCCGGCATGAAATACAGTAGCCTTGTTGCTTGAACTGGCCTCACAATCCAGCAGACAACTGCCGTCCATTCACTGAAGGTTTTTTATTAGTAATTGGGTTTGTCTGTAGAACAGTGTTCTCAGAGTGGGTGGAGCTTAACCCTAAGAGAGTTCATTTCCTAGTGTGTGTGTGTAATAGGGTGTTAAAAATGGCATTACATTAGCATTCATTCCCCCAAAACCAGACAAACGCATACCTACGTATTAAAATATATCCAAAAAAAGTAAAAGGTCAGTGTTTATCTTTCCACATTTCAGCTGCAGTGTTTACAGGAATGATAGTCAATATTGGATAGTTTAAAGCTGTATCATTATGTGGCTAAACAGGCTTAATTCTGGCTTGGGCTGTGACTCCTTTACATCCATAACAAACTAACTCTACTATACAGATTAGAAATGTTTCTTGCTAATTTTTATGAAAGGGAGTCATCCATAAGTGAACACAGGGGGTTTGCTTGATCCCTTGAACTCTGTTTTTGTGTAGCTGTGTTGTGCACACAAACTCACCACAAGCACTCGTGTAGGTCAAACTAACCGTGTAACCAGCGTGTTAAAAGCAGAGCATGAACAGGAGAGTGCCCATCAGGTCCAGTAGCATGTAAACATTACCACCACTCATATTTGTTTTGATCCAGTGAAGTGGCAGCATATCTACAGGAGGCCTTTTGAACACAGGGAAAATGTTTGGCTGGACACCTTCATTAGCCCCAGTTTATGTCTAGTGTTTTTACTTAAAACAGCACCAAATTGTTTTTTGTAAATTTTCAAAATGCAAACAAAACGAACAATTGTATTTCATTTTTGAGCTATGGTCATACATTCACTGCATGACCAGTTTTAGAATTTAGCATGATTTAACACTGAATTTAACAACTGAACACATTTAACACTGAAGTTATTTGTAAACATGTAGAACGCTTTAAAACTACAAGCATTTATTTTTTGCAACCATTCATGCAATAACTGGACAAAAAGGAACCACAATTTTACTGTATAGGAATGATGCTATTAGATGTTTTAAATAATAATTAAACAGTTGAATGCTGGCTTTGCTTTGTTGCTGACATACTAGGGTAGAAAAATGAGTTATTTGACAGGGTCAGACCTGGTGGAGGAGCTGAGGGCTAAAGCATCACTGAAGATGGACAATAATTGTGTCTCATGGGCCCTTCAAACTGCATCAGACAAGCAACCCTCTGGTTAGCAGCACTGGGCTTTACCCACCACACCGGGAATGCAAGGAGCAAGAAACACTCTTGAAGGGTTTTTATTTCCATCATTCACATTGTACATGTTCACCATTAGCTTAACTGCATCATATTAATATTTCCTCAGTGTGCCTTTGACACGAGGAGTTTCCATGTTTTCTCTGACCTCTAAGAAATGTTGTTTGCCTCACTCTTCATTTATGATGGCACCAGCAATGTGGTCTTCACAGCAAAACGGCTGTTTGCAATTTTCCAAAGTCCACTTGAGAAATAGAGGTCATTATTGGAATGAATTTAGAATGATGGGGTTTACATGTGCAGAGACATGTTTGCTTTCACTGTGCTTTCCATGCCTCCCATTGTGACCAGTGATGCCTGGACTCAAATGAGACTGGACAGATCCAGGAACAGTCAGCTCGTCTGAGTGATGGTAGAGGTCTACCCTCCAGTCCTGATCTCTGGCGTGATTCTGAAGGTGCTGGCTTTGAGAACTCCACTCAGCCTATAAGGTGGTTTGGTGGAGAACAGGTTTGGAGACAGGCACTCCTGGTGGTGCGCTCTCTGTGGTAGGGTCTGCTAAACCCATCCATCTTCTTGCCACTCTAGTGACGGCAAAGCAAACAGAGAGAACAAGCCCCTCATACAGTAAAGAACCCCCAAGATCCATAGGCCCTCCAAAACAGCAGCAGTGACAGTAAGGCAAGCTGTAATGTGTGTAGAGTTTTAAAAAAACATTGAAATCTCACTTTTCTCACTGGATAGACTTTCGGTCGAGCTTAATGTGCAGTCCAGAGATAATGTTCACCTTATTTCTCCTCCATAATGTGTTAGGAGACGTGAGGTCTTTTAGGAACATTACACATATTTTTCTTGTTTATATTGCCTATGAGGGTAACCATAGTAACGTAATGCTCTTTTCCACAAAATTGCCCAAAACACATCATGCGCTTCTGAAAACACTGAAGATGCTACTCATGAAGAGAAAGAGTTCAGCTGTCATCATTAACTCACTTTCGTGTCTTTCAAACCTGTATGACATTTTCTTCTGTGTAACACAAAATATATTATTTATAGAAGAATGTGAAACAAAAGAGCAGAGCGGTTTAAGAGGGATCTCATATACATGTTTTTAAAACCAGCACAGTCAGTTCAGTTGGATTTTATTTATATAGCACTTTTTACTGTGTTGTTTCACAGTAGCTTTACACACAACACTGAGATATATATTTATCTTTGATATATATTTACCTGTTTAACACACTATAGACTATATATGTGCAAGGTTTATTCATTTAAAGATGGTCACAGCTGGAGGAGAATGAACTGTGTCATTAAAGCTTCATGTAATATGTGTGTTAATGAAATTCAGGGAAAACCTTTAACTAAATGCTGCTTTTGATTCTTTGCATGGTTAAATTTAATTGTTACCACAGTGCAACAGTAGCTAATTCATAAAAATGGTGAAGGACAGCAAATATTTAAATATTAAGACATATATGAATCCCCAGAACACTTTATTTTTGAATTATTGGACATGATATAAATCATATATGTAATAAGAAAGATGAATGCTCTTTATTGTCACATTATTTTGTGCAACACTTCTGATGTTTCTCTTTTGCCCGGAGGCCAACTGGGTTTGTAGCCTTTTTTGACATGCGTTACCACAGCCTCAGAGAACACAGCCTCTTTTAGAACGCTTACCTGCAGCTAAAAGAGCGCTATATCGTTCAGCACTTGACATGGCTATCATAATACTTACTCCCAGACAGAGTCCGTGCCCCGGCAGAAACCACAGACTGCACTCTGACACAGTTGCTGTCGCTTTACCAGTGAAACCTGACCCGTGTTTCTCTCTGGAGCGGTTTCACAACAGTATTCTCTGTGCCTGAACACACTGGCCTACAGTCAGCTGAGTGGCTGCAGAGGTGAAAGAGCCTCTGTGCAGATCTGACTAGCCTGTTAGGCTGGTCTCCTCCTAAATATAGAACAACAACAATGGAAAGAGGAAGCACTTAGAATATTGTAGCGTTGACTGATGCTGGAGATAGAGCTGTCATTCTCGTGTTTGTTGACATTCGGTGTGAGTAGAGCGACACGTACGGTTACGCATGACGCTGTACTGTTATAGTATCATTCACCTGGTTAAAACTCCTGCCATCTCTAAGTTGATCTACACAAATGAAATCTCAGAAATGTCATTACTTACTGATAACATTCACCTGTACTGCAGCCTCTCAAATCAAATAGAACACACACCGCAGACAGGTAAAAAACACTGAATACACTTCTCATTTTCTTTTAGAAGATCATGATAATAGGAAAATAAAACCAAAACGCAATGGTTTTACACTTTAAACACTGCTTCACTCAAAATACAAACCATAATGTTGGTCAGTCTTGAATCACTTCAACCTTAATATATTGGTTGCTTTGGTTTTCTGCCTCACATAGTTCCTTTACCTGTAAATCCTGAGTCTTTAATGGCAAAACATACACTGTATGAAAAAGATAATGAACAGCAGAAATCCTTTGAATAAAGAATGAATAAAATCCATCTCATGCGAAGGTTAAAGCACGTTCCGTGTTCTCATTGGTTGTTAGGGAGATTGCTTTAAGTGTCCACACCTATGGAACAGTAGAAATCTTTCAGATGTCTTATTCTGCATGGATTTATTGACATCATAGACTCTTGTTCCAAAAATAAACCTGGAGAAGAGAGGGAGGGCACGCATGAGAGAAACAGGAAACCACTTGCATATTATTCTGGTTTTAAAATGTAAAATGTGGCCCATAACTTTTTATACTTTGCTTGGGATAGAAATGATCCCACTGTCATTCGGATTTACGTGAAGCATGAAAATCAAACTTGAAATTTGAGCTGTTGGTGGGGAACATACCTGAGGTGGGACAGATATGACCAATTTCTTGTAAACTGTAAAATGTGCCTTTGCTTATAAGGCTAGAATTAATGTTCCCCGCAAAACACAGTCAGTGTAGTCGCAATAGTCATTTCCCTTTAATTAAGCTCAAAACCAAAACCGCAAACTCTTCTCCAACAACCCACTTGCTAAGAACTTCAGAGTGTAACGTTACCCTCTCGTAGCAAACTGTTCCGATCATATAGACTCCATCTGCTGCACTCGCTGCTAACAGACTCTGGCAGGGTGACTGGCATGTTTGTAAGGTGAAAGTGGAAATTAATTTGATCCTGACCACATTTTGTTGTTGAATCCAGTCCTGGTTACTGCAACACACTGTTCATGGAACTCATTATTAGCTGCCTCCTGTGTCTCATATTTGGAGCAGTTTTGGCTAGACTGTTCAGATTGTTACGGTCTCTGTGGAAAGTTACTCTTGCTTTCTTTGGTCTTTGGCAAATTGCAGGGTACCATTTGTTACAATTAAACATGATTTGTTAACACAGGCAGTTTTGGACTTTTGGAACATGGCTATGGACTGCCACAAAATTACGTTTGCAGCTATTACAGATGTCATCTTAAGTCTGCTTGACTTAACTTCTGCAGACTGTGTGTATTTGTTGCAGTGCCCAAATTATCTGGTACGAACATTTGCATTTAATCCATAAGGTGATACAGTTTTAACTCACCAGAAAACATGAAAAATACACATTTAAGCATTTAACAGCTAGACCTTGGCTTTTGGGTTTTCCATTTGGATTGATTACTTTCTGGATGTAAATGTGGTCCCCGCCACACATAAATTAGATTTAATGACATCCAAGTTTGTAATAATTCTCAGTAGCCAATTCTCAGTTCTCATGCTGCACGGTTACTCTGTGGCACAGCTCACATGCTGCACGGTTACTCTGTGGCACAGCTCACATGCTGCACGGTTACTCTGTGGCACAGCTCACATGCTGCACGGTTACTCTGTGGCACAGCTCACATGTTCAAAACAGGCCTAAGGCATAAAAATGACAAAGCACAGCATCTCTCACTCTGTGTGCAACAGATGTTTGTTTATTAAGCGGATAATTCTGAGCTTTTGGTGCACATACAAGTGGAGAGATGATGACAGGATCTGCTGGTTGACCTTTAAAAGCCAGATAGGAATCACATCTGAGTGCAGAGGTGAAAAGGTAAAATTCCCCCTTTCCTTTCAAGTACACCAGCAGCTCAGACCAATACTGAATAGAGTTTATTGGCCTACAATGCTCTCAACACGTCCAGGCTTGGCGACAGACTTTATTGCCATTTTTCTAATTAAAGAAGTCATAAAATCAGAGGGGGTATTTCTAGTCTGTGTTAACAGGAAGTGGTCACCATGGCTGCAGTCAGCTGCATGTGTGTAAATGCAAAACCCAGGATGTCATCCATGTATGGTAACATATAGATAAATATATGATAAATATCTGGTGGCAAATTGTTATTTCACATTATAAACATGCATTATCTGAACAGCAGAAATTCAGTTTCCATTCCATTTTCAATTGGATAGAAAGTTATATTTGATGAAGAAATGTGATGAAGCCAGCAGTTCCTTCATGTGTGAGATTCCCTGTAGGAATGAGGAAATGTGTGTGTGTTGAGAAGGAAACAATGAGACAGTGTCATCTTTCAGAAAAGCACAAAAAGAAAAAACATTTGTCAATAATAGAACAGTTACTATTATTATATTTCTCTTTCATAAATGTTTTTTAAAAACAATGCTCAATACATTTTAACTGTTTGTTTTTGAAAGGAGAGTTGTAAGTTGGCTCCTGAAAATAATGAAACGCACTAATAGGCCAGGCTGTTTGTGTGATGTCATCAGACCAGAGACCTGAGCACTTCACTGAGTCAGTCTACGCAATGACAAGCTCCATCATATTTTCCAGTCCAGGCCTCACCCAAACGACCTGCCCGTCCACCAACCAGTAATAGACTAGGACAGGCCTCTCCTGAGACCCCATACTGCCCTGGGGCGAGGGACCAAACACCTTTTGCCATGATACTCTTGATGTCTTTCAACTGTGCCACCAAACACTGGCCTATCTGAACCCCCTAAACTAACAAATGTCACCCTGTGTTTCCCTTTGCTGCAGTGTCCGCTCTCTAGGGGCACAGGGCAGAGGTAAAGGAATGTTTTGTGCTGTTTTTTTCTACTTAACAAGCTGTGTTTTGCACCCTGAGCTCCTGCTATGGGTTTCATTGTGTTTTGGGATGGCGTGTCACCCAGGGGAACTGAAATGGAAAATTATTTTTGTAATGGAACCTGTTTTTCTCTTGTTTGTTCTGAATGGAAATTACTATTGTATCTAATTAGATTAAAAGATTTCAGATTCAAAGGCAGAAATTTAGATGTACTGTAAGACCCCATACTGTAACACAATACTGTAAGACCCCATACTGTAACACAATACTGTAAGACCCCATACTGTAACACAATACTGTAACAATACTGTAAGACCCCATACTGTAACACCATACTGTAAGACCCCAGACTGTAACACAATACTGTAACAATACTGTAAGACCCCATACTGTAACACAATACTGTAACACAATACTGTAAGACACCAGACTGTAACACCATACTGTAACACAATACTGTAAGACACCAGACTGTAACACCAGACTGTAACACAATACTGTAAGACACCAGACTGTAACACAATACTGTAAGACACCAGACTGTAACACAATACTGTAGGACACCATACTGTAACACAATACTGTAAGACACCAGACTGTAACACCAGACTGTAACACAATACTGTAAGACACCAGACTGTAACACCATACTGTAACACA
>JBAJNP010011342.1:0-14928 GCA_036877545.1 Yasuhikotakia modesta
CACACACACGCATGCACACATACACACACACGCACACACACATGATCAGCTGAGAAACGGTAAAGTGACAAATTAGCACAAACTAGCAGAAAAGAGTCTTGAACCATAACTGTGATGTTGGCTGGTTTCTTAGCTACACTTACGAGATCGTAAGATTGTCTTATAAGGTGCCGACACACCACAGATATGGTTGAGCAGACAAATAAAGAGAAAGTGTTTTTCTTAAGCTTCTGTTGTCTCCTGGGCTTACAGAGAGAACTACGTACGTCAGCGATTTATTAAAGCGAAGAAAATCCCAGCTGAGCATTAACATGCACCTGAAATACAGACATACAGCACAGAGTCTAAACCGTCTAAAGGAAGAAGTTTAGCGAGCCGTAGCCGCTTTCAGCCCCACCTTCCTAAGACTGGAGTTCATGTCCTGGAGTTTAGCTTCTATATCAGACTAACAGAACCACACCATACAGGGAAATACAGGTACAGCATTAATAATAAATACTCCATCATTCATTTCTAGCAAATAATAGTTCCAAAGCGTAAGAGTTTGAATCATCAGGTGGTTTTAGTTAGTTACATTTATTTATTTTTTTTATATAAGAGACGTTTCGCAGTTGGAGGCAGATTTTAGAAATACGTACATTGCCTGTGATTTTGTTGTTGTGTTTTTGGTCATAGATTTTTTACTGTTAGTTGTTATTGAAAATATAGGAAACATTTTTGTTGTTGCTGTCCTTGTTGCTGCATCTCAACGCACATATACATGAAATATGCAAAAATGTGGCCTGTTTGCATTTGCATATGAAAGTGTTGTTAATTTTATTATTTTATTAAACAATCTGCAAAACAAATTATTTATTTTTAGGGTCGATCCCCTAAATGGGACATCTTCGGCCTCTGCAAAACTCTGCGGTCTCCATCGTGCCGCAAGGGATTGTGGGTAACATATGCACACTCTAAAGATGCACCCCAAACAGTTCATCATCCAGGTTCCTAAGCATATGATGGGTAACACTAATCTTGCACACTATGCAGTATGAATGCTATGTGAATTTGAAGATGTTGCCCTCACTGTGCAGCCGTGACCTGGAGTGTGTGCGTCACATACAGCACCTTAGTGAGAGCCGCTATCCTCTGCGCTAGTTCAGCCTCGACCTCAGGAAGCGTCTCAGCTTTCCTCATGGTCTGCTGGAGCTTCTGTTCCGCCAGCTCCAGTCGCTCCTGCAGCTGCCGGTTCTTCTCCTCCATCTGCGGGAGGAGGCGAGCGAATTTATCCTTCTACTGCAGATATCATGGGACGCTCCTGCTTCCACGGCAACCGGTGGAACAGCACGCCCACGTTCGGCATACCCAAATAAACGGACTGTTTTTGGACTGATGGGCAGCAGTTTTAAACATGGATGTAATAGTTTGACTAAAATGAAAATTTCACAATATTTTACCTCCATATGATGATAAATTATAATTAAACAAAGTGTGAAACTGTTTGGTTGTAGGACACAAAAACCAAATGCCTATGATGTCATATTTGATCAAAGCTACAATGGAGGGCAAGATTATTCATAAATAGGGATGTAAATGTTAGTCTGTTGTTTATATGAAGCTGTTGTATATCAAACGACTTCAACAGAATACAGCATAAGTTACATTAACTACCACTGGAGCAGAAAGATTGTTAACTACACAATTAACTAGTTAATCAGTTAATCGGTAAAAGAATGTCAAAACCAAACATGTTTCTGTCCTTTTATTACACAACAAACTGTTCAGAATAATTTTAATCAAATCTATCTCAAATCTAGTACCGCAGAAATTCTGCTAAACCGTTTAGCTGGGAGTTATTTTGTCAGTCTGACCTTGCCATCAGAGGAAAACATTTGCCAGTTTAAAACACACAGGAAGAACTGAGCACCGAGATTCTGAAGTGTACCACAGAATACAGGAAGTTAAAGGGATACTTCACTCATAAATGATTTTGTCATTATTTGCTCAGCTCTGTGTCATTGTTTTTGGTTAATATACATGTTAACTCAACATCATTTCTGCTGACTTTCTTTAGCGTGAATATATACAAAGATACACACAAGGTTTGGCTGAGGAGCAGATTATTAGCCAATTTCACCACATAATAAGTGGCAAAAAAAATGTCACATTCTTAAAGTACTTTTAGGAATTAGTCAGAATTAGTTGTGACCAAAATTATTATTGTAAGACATCAGCTGAATAATAATTCTGTAAAAAGTAACTGTGGTGTTTCACTTTAAAAATACAACAGGCTTCGATTGACCATTTTCATTTGAATCTTCAACTGTTCCACCAAAAACTGCAAGCAGTTGGAAATAACACAGAAGTCAAACAGAGGCAGAAAGTGTTTTTGTGCATTCACAGGACTAAACCTGACCTGTCTGAGAAACGCCTCCTTATTGGCCAGTTCGTTTTCCAGCTTGTCTGTGATGTCATGTAGTGAGGTGGACTCTCTCTGGGCACTGAGATAGCGCTTCTCAAGTGTCACGATCCGTTCTTCCATGTCTTCCTTCTGACACATTGCCTATACACACAAACACACACACATACGCACACACACACAAACACATTTACAGAAAGTTAGAGGCACTCAGACACAAAGCCTGAAGGTCTAATAGTTGCTGTCAATCAAAAATCCTGCCCTATAATTACACACAGGCTTGAGGACAAACATCAACACACACACATACACACAGTAGAGCACAAACTCAACAGCTCCGGGCTCCCATGATCGCTCTCTATCAATAGCAGTGTCTCAAGATATTTCCTAAAGTCTGTCCGGTTGTCGCTAATTATCAGCCTGACATCCGGATACAGGCTGTGGTCGGTGACTTTTGTTTTTCTTTTAATAGACTTGTTTCGGAAATCATGAGGCCAGTTTCTTTGTAAATGTTGTCAATACAGTCACACAATAATATGGTCCCACTGTACCCTGATGTGCTCCAGATGCTGTCTGATAAGGCATTATTTTTGAGGTTTGGGACACAACCCCAGTCTGATTTAAGGTGTTTCACCTCTTTAATGTCTCGCTGGTACTTGTTGTTCATGTCTTCGCTCTTGATGAGATCTTTACGAGCTGTCTCCAGCTCCTGCTCCACCTCAGACACGCGGGAGGAGAGCGAGGACATGCGCTCCTTCATCTGCGCTAGCTCATAGTTCTGCTTCTCCAGCAGTTCCTGCAGCTCCACCACCTGACTGGCCTCATCGCCGGACTCCATCGACCCGTTGGACAGCCGCTGCGGTACACAAACACAAACTCCACTGCAGTAAATGTTTTTTTTGGGTAACGCTTCACAAGAAAATTCTACACATTATGATTTGGTAATAGTAGGTATGTTGTTGGCTAACATTAACTAGCAATAAACAATTTATTTATATGTCATTTATTTATTCAATGTTAATTCAAGTGTTCATTATTTTACATTTTTATCTTATACTTTCTAATAAAAAGTGACATTCATATGGTATTTGGAGCAGTATTATTCATTGAGAAATTCTAAGTTTTTAATTATTGAAATTCCTTAAAAACTGACATCAATACAACAATCTTTTCGAAGCTTAAATGTGCTGGTTAGTTCATTCACTCCTTTGGTTATTTATTTATTCATTCATTCTTTTTTACATTGTGCTATTTTTTGATAAACACCCAGAACTGATGTCATTCTGTTAAATCTGGGTTTGTTATTTTCGTCTCAGCAGATTCTTCCACCGCAGAGCCAAAAATAAAGATTTCTGTCACATTTTCACACTAGCGCCTGGCACGTCTTACGCGGCACTAAAATTAGACTTTATTTCCGTTTAATTTATGGCGCAGACGCCCAGACAGGGTGATAAAATCATTTGCAGAGCACACAAAATTTATTCCGTCAAAGCTGTAAAGCCGTGAGAGATCGACACGACTCTACCAGACGAGATTCGGTGATCGTAAATAGACAAGAGTGACAAGACAAAGAACAGTCAACAAATATTCTAGAGAGGCTGCGAGGCCTGATAATATTTCTCTCTTACTGTTCTCTGCCTATCTTTTCTTTTTGGTTTTGTGTTTATCTGTTTGGTAACATAAAAAGTAGCTTTATCTGCTTAATGTACAAGCAAAACAAACAAATGACCTCTAGTGTAGCGACTTCTTCAGAAAGGACATCAGTGCTTTTCAGCTATATATCTGCATAAGTGTGAGATGTGTATATACTGTATATGTGTATATACATTCATATACTGAATGTTATTTGAGTTCTTTTTAGTCAGTCAGTCAGACATATAAAAGATAAATACTTTTTAAGGAATCAAAATCATCAATTTCTATGTTGCCCAGTTTAGCTCAAAATCCACCGACTGTTCTGCTCCAGTAAGTCAGTCAGACCCATAAATCGGTGTTAGACGGCAGGCTATGAATATTGTCAATAATGTTGTCAAATTGCCAGCCCTTGTCTTTAATCCATCACAAACCACACCTCTATAGCATTACTGTCACC
Source organism: Yasuhikotakia modesta (assembly GCA_036877545.1). Lineage (NCBI taxonomy): Eukaryota > Metazoa > Chordata > Actinopteri > Cypriniformes > Botiidae > Yasuhikotakia > Yasuhikotakia modesta. The sequence goes on from JBAJNP010011342.1 coordinate 4,494, forward strand.
GTGTGAACAGATGCTAACACGGCACGTGGCACCTATGATGATTTCATCAGCGCTCAAGAGGAACAGTCCACTATGACCCATTTAAAGCCACACTGCATGTGATCCAGTTTGACAGGATAAGTGTTTGTGCTGACTGTACTCTAAAATTATTTCTTTCTTTCCCTTCTGTACCTAACGCTGCTCATTCATCCAAATACAGTGACAAAGCCAGCGTAAACCAGCTTAAGATTAGGTTTGCTGGTTTGAGCTGGTTTAGGCTGGTCTAAACTGGTCTTCCTGGCAGGCCGAGTTTAACTGGTTGGTCAGCTGGTCTTCCAGACTGACCAGTTGGAAAGTGGCCTGCAAAAACCAGTAAACAGAATTAACCTGACTAGTCTGGGAGACCAGCTAAGACCTGCAAACCATCTCATGCTGGTTTTGGAGGTTAATTTTCTCCAGTACTTTAAAAGTGACATATAGCTGTTGGAGAAGCTGAACCCACCTTTCCATGGAGTTTTTGGGCATCAGTGCCCTCCAGCAAGTCCTCAGCGCTCTCTCCTGACGCCACCTTCCTCTGAATGTGGGCATTCTGTTCCCGTAGGGCTACAATCTGCAAACCACAGACAGGTGCTGACAGACAATAACCAGAAGAACTGATATCAAAACAAGCAGTGTTGTGTTGATCGTCAAAAGGACCCGTCATGTCCACATGCCAAAAAATGACATTTAACTGAACAGGTTACTTGCCAAGATCAGCTGCCACGATGCAGAGCTGGTTGCTATGAGGCTTCTACGGTATTCTGACTGAATCTGAGTTGCTATGCAACTGCTAGGGTGTCCTGGGTGGTTGCTAGGTGGTGCTTACTGGCCCACATCAAAAGTATTCAATGTGATATTCTGGTCTCTAGATGTGGGTTGTGTCCCTCCATCTTAGTGATACTGTGACATTCTTTTGTCCGTTTCACAAGGTGATGTAAGTCACTTTCCCACATCAAGACACGCGATCTGAGTTACCGTGCGCACACCCCCCCACTCACACACAGACAGACATATACACACACACACAGATATAGACATACACACACACACACAGATAGATAGACATATTTATACACACACGCACAAACACACACACAGATATTGTGTTTTGCATAACTGCATTCTTCAGAGACACAATAAATGTGGTGCATCTAAGTCATTACATTAATTACCTTTAAAGCAAGTCTTACACTTCAGCTTTATCACCTGCAAGCAACAAATACTCTACATCGCATTCCTGCAGGTAACAAACACCATCAGTAACTAGCGCTGGATGGCAACGATTGGATATTACTATCGTCAGCCGGGACAAACACCCAAGTGTTACTGACCAAACTTTATTATGTAGCTAGGAGTTTGTTTGCTTGCGATATATATTAATGGGCTATCATAGAGTTTTATGAGCAGAGAGGAGAGGGATTATGACTCTATGATGTTGATTCCTCATAAAGTCCTGTACATGAAAACAAACACCATCATAAATCAAACACAGGCAGTTTTACGGTGTGTTCATTAGAAGTACTTTACCGCAAGTACAAAGTCGCTTTCTATTGATTTTTAATCGAAAACATACAGCATTAAAGACAAACAGGAAACTGATTGTCAAGTGACCAAACACCGCAGTCCAGATTCAAACCTGTGTCACCAGGATGAGCACCACAGCTCAACGTTTTTGAAGCATGTGCGCTAGCTGCTGTGCCGGGGCTCAGACTACCTGAGCTCATACTTAACCAATTACCTGTCATGAAATTATATTTCCCTTGATCTTTTAAGATGAAAGAATTGTACTACAAAAACAACATAAGAGCTCATGGTACGGGCAAGTCTATGCTGAAAGGTTTAACTGTTATTGCTAAACATAAAAATAACAAGTTCTGGAAGTCTACAGTAAATCCTGCTGTATGTTTGTAAACACCCTTGTAAACAGTAATGTTGCTATAAGGTTACCAAGGTACTATTGGTTACCATATCGATATGCCATAGTATGTACATGCTAATCTACATTAACCCAATACTGTCACGGTTACATTTCCAAGATGGCGCCATTATACCATCAATACCATAAAAATGGCTCTACCATGGTGTGTGTTTGTTCGTATATAATTATACACTGAAATATCAATGCTTGAGGAGAAAAATGTGTCATGGCCCAGTGCTGTAAAACTGCAGCGCACACAAATCTAGCCGCAGAAGTTGCTGACCACATCCACGGACAAATGTTCCCTAATAAACAAAGCCAGTGTCCCTCTAAGTGTATCTCTACAGCATCTGACTGGTGACCACAGTCACATCCACACACGCGCACTGCTCTCCTCACGCTAAAGGTCATTGTGAGATGTTCCTACACCCACCCGTGCCGAGACTCCCGTCCCCCGTGAGCTCAAAGCCAGCAGCACAGATCCACGGGAGATCCGGTTCCTTTGTTTGGTTCATGGCGTCTCTCGACGCATTCCTTTAATGAGGAGCAATTAGGAACCTCACCGCTTTTGAAGGCAAAGAAAGAGGATTGTCTGGCGTTTTTTAGGCATGAAGATCAAACCCTCTGACTCCACAAAGAGCCGAAATATTGAGTCAACATGCAAATGAGGGTAAATGAGAAGAGGAAACCCAATGAAAGAGAGTGTGTCGTCTTTGATGTCCTTCATTCTGTCTCATCAAAGAGCAGCGCGAACAAGAGCGTCTGCGAAACCCTGCTTCCATTCAAACAGAAAACGGCTAGTCAAAACGCGTTCGTCTTTGTGACTCACCTGACCAGGGAGTCAAACTGCATTTGGCTTCCCGTGACCCTTTTGTGACCAAGAAACGACAACGTTTAGCCACGTTTGAGCGTAAATAAACCCTCTGTCAATATTTGGAGAGCGTGGTTGACGGAGGCTAATACATCAGTGCTAGCCTCAGATCACATCTGGCTAACAGGACTAGCACTATTACCCACAATTCCAAACAATATATTTATAAACAATAACATGCTAACTGTCCAATGACCTCATTCTGCTGCATATATGATTCAGCAGACTGTGACCAATTTTTAATTTTTTTTTTTTTTACATTGTCTGTTAAAAGTATTTTGATGTTATAAATGACAAATATTGGTTGACTTCTGGTTCAATTTGACCTTTAGTTAAGCAAAGTGCATTATGGGAAGTATTCCACATGTTTAAATGTACTGCACTTTTTTGACTGTATACATAAGCAGTGAAGTACCATTTTCTTTCAGAAAAAAGACAGAATGGGCTTCTAAATGTGTCTAAACATCCTGCCATTGTTTGAGGCATGTAAATGAACAACATCAGTGTAGCTATTCACCAGATTTGGCTAAAAAAATACTCACACTAAACAAATTCTTTCTTAAAGGAAGACCCGCGCTGAGACATAAAACAGCTTTAACCCTAAAAGTTATTCTTTTTACCTTTGTAAACAACTTCTCATGGCAAAACTCTGCACCAGGACCTCATGTGTAAACGCTCTCCCTGTAGCTTTCAGGAATTTCTGAGTCATGCTCATGTTTTAAATATTTGCCTTCACCTCCGATGTTTGATCCAGTGCCATCCTCTCACACAACCTCACAGGATCAGAGCAGCGCTACCTCAGACACAGGGGTGGTATAACACACAGCAGGGCTGGCGCACACTTTAACTTGAAAATACAACACACAGATTCTCAAAGATCTCTCCGGTTCTCTTATCTCACATAGGCTTTCGGCTAGAACTGCACCATCTGGACTGCTTGCATTGGCATCATCGCTAAACTTATGAAACACAATGTTCTGTTTCCTCTGTTGCATGTCACACAACTCAGACCAAGCAACAGCAACATGAATAACACACACTGAATGCACTTAGCATGCTAATTCAGCTTATTTACCTATTAAGCACCGATTGCGGCTGTACGGTTACATCTTACCTCCTGGTTGGCAACAGCTAATTCCTCCTCCAAGGCAGAGACTCTCTCCAGCGACACCCGCAATCTCTCTCGTACCTGAATGAAGAAAGAGCAACTCCATTATTCAGTGTTTCAGGACTGAGTGCCATTCGGAACTGAATTGAAGGCACACATTCACTAGCAATCAATTCAGTTCATTCTATCTGAGTTGAGCTACACATCAGGAGGGAACATTGTGATTACATGTTGAAAACTGTGTTTTGTTTTACATAATTATAAAGATTGACAGTCATTTAGATTTTCTTTTTACTGGGTCTTAAAGGGACCACCAAAAACGAAAAATTATATTTTGAGGTTCATTGGTACTGAACATCTACTGGACACAAAAATCTTAAAACAGGGTGAATTGTCCTTATGTAGGGCACTCTCTCCCAAACCAATGAATGCCAGTGAAATTATAAACAAATCAAAGCTGTCATATGATCAAGGTCACATGATCTAATATCTGTGCAGTCACAATTCAGCCATAACATTGTAACATATTACAGAAGTCAAAATACACAAAAATGTCCCACATTGGCGCAATTCACCCTATTCTCTGTTTTTCACAGGATATGAAGTCATAAAGGTTTGGAAAGACGTGACGTTTTTTTTGCTGAATTATCCTTAGGAAATTTCTTAGGAACTTAGGAAAAGTTAGGAAATTTCAATAGAGGTGAGAACAACATTAAATGAAATGAAAACCATGTTTCTCTCACTGGTGACCTGTCTGATCACTAGAATCATTGCAGCGGCTCTAACTCTCCATCAGCGGATGTCCAGTGATCACTGAAGCTGTGGTCACATAAATCCTGAGTGTTTTCCTGCTGCCTGTTACCTAACGCCTTACAAATGACACCGTCTGTGGAAGGACCGCAGGATGGATTACGGCAGATGAATCGCCACACAAGGCCTTAATCCATAAACAAAAGGCCACGGGATGAAGGAAAGGACTGTTTTTTTTTTTTTTACAATCGATGTGCTTAGATCTCAAAATCCAACGGGGAACAACATTGTGCAGGACAGCTAAATTACGTTTTGGTTATTGGAATGAATTGATTAGTAAGTCTGTAGTGCATGGGTACAACATCAAACAATCTTTATTTGGTGTTTTTTACGCTAACATTTATCCAAAGCGACTTACAGTTAATTGAAAGTACAAATTTTTATCAATACTTCCATTCCCTGGAGTCGAAACTACAACCATTGCGCTGCAAATGCAACGCTTTACCAGTTGATCTACATAAAACGCTATAACATTTGTTAACTGTATGTAAGTTTAGACCAGTGTTTGTGTAAACAAATACGCCAGTTGTGGCGTGTCAACATTCCCAATGCATTATGGGTAGCCACAGACTCATAGACTCACAGTCAACAGAAGCATCGCAGAGGTTGCCGCTTACCTTTTCGTCCAGAGCTTTGTGGTGCTCAAACAGAGACTTGAGGGCTTTGAGGACCTCCACCTCACTGGAGACCCCCGACGGAGACTGAGCCTGTCGTTTGACCACCGTCATGCGCAGGGAACGCTCATGCCTCGACACCAGACACTCCAAATGCTCCAACAGCAGCTGCAAAATAACAGCTCATGTTGTTAGCCGAAGGTTGGTTTATCTGGTTAGCTTGGTGATGACTAGCTGCTGAAGCTAAACCCAAGTCTAAAAGCTAAGGCTAAAGCTAAACTAACTAAATTAGCACTACAAGTCAATGTTAAACAAACATTTAAAGTTAAATGTATAACAAAATAAATACATGAATAAAAAAACATACAAGTATCAGGACCAATTTCAGCTAGTTAAAAAAATGATGTTTTATTTACCAAAAAATATCTGCAACTTGATCCGTTTTTCTGTCATGAGTCTAAACCCTCAAGGACACTTTTCATTTACAAACTAATGACATGCGCTTAACAGTTTCGTTTTTTCTCATTTTACAAGGGAGCGGTTTTAGCGGTAACAACGTTAGACACGAACAAACCCATTACATTACATGGAACAATAAAGCAGACAAAACAAATTGAAACCCCCTAGACCAGGAACAAAGGAGATTATGTTAATGAGGTTAGTCTCTGGTCTGGTACACGGCATACAAAATCAATTCAGTCCCAGAGTCCCAAGGACAGAGAGAGAGAGAGAGAGAGAGAGAGAGAGGCATGAGATGAGCCGCCTGAGAGGACTGAAGGCGGGAAAATAAAGCTGCATTCAGAGCCAGATGTGGGATGTTGGATCAGAACCTCTCAAACTACCACAGAGTTATTCTATAGTCTGGTGTCTAACAGAAATTATGCACACATGCTCATATATACGGTACCTCACTCCCACTTGATGTATAACACTTTGTATAATTTCAATTCTATGTACGTCTTTTTATTTCAAATTTTAGGTACAGTATACATGCAGTCTTCGCTGTGTGAATACTTTCTGCAGCCCACTCTGATTCTAAACTGTGTCAGATCATCACTGATAGTGTTTAATGAACTGGAGCCATTGAGGTATTTAAATATGGTATGTAAATGCATACAGTCATGATTAACCAATCAGAATTGTGTATTTCAAAAAGCAAAAAAGCAAAATAATGAAAGTTGGATATTTACAGACGCCTGACCATAAAGGTTTTTAACTGTTGACCCTTGAAAAACATGTTATAAGGAATTAAATAAATAATGTTATTTAATGCTAAGCTTTTAAAAGTTATGGTGCATGTACAATTGCCACAGAGTGTATTGTTAACACACCCTACAGGGACTGTTCTGTTAATGACTGACTGAATGTACATTATCCTTCTTATTATATGGCTGCTTAAAAAAAATTAATTCATAAATATTAAATTGATTTGAGTTTAAATACTGTTATGATTCAAGATGAAAGACGACTAAGTGCTACAAGATAAATGCCAGTGTTCAATGTAAGAGATCATTAGAAATTTTTTTGTTATTGTACAAAACTATCTGACTGCAGAATGTCGCAATCAATCAGTTAGAATTGTGCATTATAACGTGCAGCGTTTTCTACTAACAGAACGTTTATTCGCTGATGCATTTCATCTGATTAAAACAGGATGGAAGCCTTTAACTGCGTCCATGTCTCTGGGTGCCACCATGTTGGTGTGACATCACACAGCTGGCACTTTGGACTTTCTAGATTTCCACGCAAGTTCCAGCTCACAATCTCCTGCACAGAGCTGGAAGCTGAAGGGAACCGCGTCAGGCCTGCAGTAGCGCATGGCTTTGCCTGAGGGCTGTTCTGGCAGCTGTACTGCACTGCTCTGGAGACCAGGAGAGAAGCTGACCTTTCTATTTTAGCTCTGTTTCATGCGCTCTCATTCATAACCCTGCCTCTGTGTTTCCCAGCGCCAGCTCAGCGCTAACACAAGCCTCTAGCCGGATAACGCAGGTTGGGTTTCGTTCTGTCTGGTGTTCTGTGGGTTTTGGTGGATCGTGTTCACGGCCGCAGCATCTACAGCCATTAACCAGTACGTGGAATTCCTGCGGTGCTCTCCATTAATATTTCTACAGGAACAGTGTGTGTTGTTTTACATGAGAAAGCTTCCTGTTTTATAAAACCTTTTCTCTTATACATGTAACTTTACCTATGCAGAAATTTTGCATATTTATTTATTATATATGTGTCCACGTAAAACAGCTGCTATCTCCTAACTATAGTGTGCAAATGGTTACAAACTGAACAACAGCTTTGCACACGTTTACACAACGACCAGTATATTGCAGGGTGGACAACAGCATCTCTAGATTACCTCGAGTTAAAAACTTAATCTGCTGTGGCTCATTGGCCAACAGGAAGTTCTACTTAAAATGCCACTAGCCGAATCTGTTTCCTATCTCACTTGACCTCTCATCTTCTCCTCATCCCACCGTTTCCCCTTACGTCCCTTGATCTTTATTTTAATACCCTACGATATCCTCAGTTCCATAATTGACTCTTCAAACGTTTGGCTGGAGTTAAGTAACGTAAGTAATTAAGTCAATGGCAGCAAGGAGGCTGGAGAGCTGCTTATATTAGTGACTCACGCGAGCGCTGAGGGGTGCGAGAAACGGAGGTGAAAATGAAGCAGAAGATGTGCGAATCACTATTTTCTTGTGAAATGAAAGTGATAGCCAGAGTGGCGCTTGTCGTCAGGCTCTTTGGCAGCATCTCTGCAGCAAATGCAAATGCTGAGGTAAAAACGCCATCAACATCGGTGCTAAACGCTGGCCTCTTGTGTCGCCTTAACATTTAGGGAATAACAATCTTTTTCAAGTAGTTATTGAAAAATAATGATACTTTCATTTTTGTTCTCTCATGAATTTAGATTAATGGTGCTGGGATTTGAAGCTGTGAATGTGGTCAGCATCTTAAAGGTGCACATTGGCCAACCTTTCTTTGCTGGTCTCGTTGAGATTTATACTGACTAACAGCTAAAAAAGTATATTTATAACTAAACTAACCTTCATAACTTAACAGTCAAACGACTAATCAACTACCCAGCTTTTAGGTTGTAAGAACGTTTCTGTAACATTGAAGCAGTAAAATCATAAAAAATGTTATTTAAAATTTTTTAGCAACATTAAATCCATGCAGTTTCAGACTTGCATTAACATTGTTGCTTGGTTATAAGAATGTTAATTCAGTAACGCTTCTTAAACGTTCCACTTACTACTTAAGAACAATGTTTTCGTTATATGATACATAACGTTAGAACAAGGTTCTACTAATTTTACTGCAATAACATTAAGAAAACTTTAAGAGAATGTTAGCCAACGCTAACATTGTGACGCATCCAGAACATTCTCAGCAGTTTCATGAATCAGATGCACAGGCCGTTGGGTGGCATCTGTTGGGATGTTGCCTTCGTTGTGAACAAGAACAACTGAGGCAGATGAGGGCTGAGGAACACAATCTGTCTTCTGAAGTGCCTGGAAGACAGTGCAGGAACTCACTCGTGTGTTGTTTCTCTCAGCCTTCAGCTCTGAAATCTCTTCCTCCTTCTCCAGCAGCTGCTCTCTGCAGGCGTTGAGCTCCTTCGTCAGGGCAGCAAACTCCTGCAACACACCAAACAGCCATGTTAACATCACATGGTTCATAGCATCACATGGTCCATAACATCACACGGTTCATATCATTACATGGTCCATAACATCATGTGGTTCATAACATCACGTGGTCCGTAGCATCACGTGGTCCATAGCATCACATGGTATAGTTGAGGACACCACGACATTGGCATCATGCGTCTCGCTGCATGTGGTCAGAAAGACCTTGGTGAAACCTCATGAGACGCTTCACATTCACTGTTTGAATTCAGCACCTGAATATATGCATTTGTGCTACACCGTGTGTAATAAGCAGTGGGTCAAATAATCAGGATATGATACAGCGACAAACAATGACAAACAATCCCCAGATGACTTTACGTGAGGTAAAAGCCATTTAAAACAAAACGGGAAGCTCTTCTGTTACTGTTATGCAGCAATAAAGTCATTCCTCATAATTAAACTGTACTTTTATGACCCTCTTATCATCAGTAGCTGCTAAGCTATTTAGCTGCATGGAATAGTTGGCTAAAGTACATTATTCTAACCTTTATAGATGTTTGAATTATGGATGGCTTTGTTGTGGTCAAACATTGAGGTTACGGACAAAGATGATGATAATGTAAAACTCGTAACATCTGAGAAAGCAAATCTCACACTAGTTCATGATACACATGCTATTGATAAACACATATAGGAATTTTAGAATGGAAGAAATAGTGCCAGGCGTTGATTCAGGCTTGAGTAAACTATACAACATGATGAACAATATAACAGTTGGGTACTGTAGCCACAGTCTGAAAGTTAAGTAAAAAGTTTCATAAAAGTATAAAAGTTGAATATTATACATCATCCATCACTTGGGACAATTATTCCAGAGCCAAAATTATACCTGTACTGCCAGGATTTTCCAGGTCGAAAGTGACAAATTCCTCTGCCAATATTAGCCTTCATGCTAATGATACTGGCTTCAGCGTATCGGAGCCATTTTGCCAGATTAAAATTATTAATAGCAAATCTGACTACATTTCTTTGACCGGGTGGGCTAATAAAAAAATATATGTAAGTTGTAGTGACTAAAATGATAAACCTTTCTGTTTACCCAACTATCATAACTGAAACCTATTTTGATAAGCTGTCTGATCCCTGGCATTGAGCGATGGTAAGAATCAGAAGTCTTATTTAATTCAGACGCAGCATTGATAAACATGAGCTCGGCGGACGGTGACAAGCCGCTTTGCTACGTATAAGCAGACAGGAGGGATTGGGATCATATGCAGGTATCCTTCAAGGACAATAACTCATATCAGTATTGATCACAGTCTGTTTGCTGCAGGGCTTTAATGATTATAGAGAGATAACTGAACAGAACTCAGTGGCAGCACAGAGGTTGTGAGGTAACCGTGCTGTGAAAGCTCACAGTATGAGCTGCTACTCAGATACGTATACAGGGATAGTTCACCTGGCGGC
>JBAJNP010011344.1:0-14928 GCA_036877545.1 Yasuhikotakia modesta
GACACAAACGGACCCCTGCTATGATGAGACCGGCGCCGCCCGCCGCTGCATCCCAGAATTTATCAATGCGGCGTTCGGGCAGGAGGTCAGCGTGTCGAGTGTATGCGGCCGCCCGCCGTCTCGCTCCTGCAGTCTGGTGGAGCGTGAGGACCGACCTGCCGCTCGCACGTGTCACGTCTGCGATGCATCTGATCCTCGTAACGCCCACCCTGCCTCATACCTCACTGACCTAAACTCCGCCCACAACCTCACCTGCTGGCAGTCAGAGAACCTGCAGGACCCACCGCTCAACGTCACGCTCACGCTGTCGCTTGGCAAGAAGTTTGAGATCACCTACGTCAGCCTGCAGTTCTGCTCACTGCGGCCCGAGTCTCTGGCCATCTACAAGAGCATGGACTACGGCCGCACATGGACGCCTTATCAGTTCTACTCTTCACAGTGCCGCCGCATGTACAACCGGCCCAACAAAGCGTCAATCACCAAGCAGAACGAGCAGGAGGCGCTGTGCACGGACGGACACACCGACACCCACCCGCTGTCCGGAGGTCTTATTGCGTTCAGCACGCTGGATGGACGCCCATCAGGGAAGGATTTTGACTCCAGCCCCGTTCTGCAAGACTGGGTGACGGTCACTGACATTCGAGTGGTGTTCAGTCGCCCGCAGCACCCCAGAGCGCTGCCTATGTCCGGCCGCGACAGCGAGGACCCCCTGGCGGGTTCTGCGGCCCTGCCCTCATATTATTATGCAGTGGGAGACTTCCAGGTGGGCGGGAGGTGTAAATGCAATGGCCACGCCTCCAGGTGTGTGAGAGAGAAGGATGGAAAGCTGGTTTGTGACTGCAAACATAACACTGAGGGTCCAGAGTGCGACCGCTGTAAAGCCTTTCACTACGACCGACCCTGGCAGCGCGCCACGGCTAAAGAAGCCAACGAGTGTTTGCGTAAGTATGAGGCACTTTTAAAATCATAATTCATAAAATTCAGTATCAGTGCTATATTTTATTGAATAGATTCAAGAAATATAATAGATGTCACACTGAATTCTGGGATGCCTTGTTCTGTGTGCAACATACACCCACAATCACTTAAATGCTGTCTAAGTAGGCAGCTCATCACATTTTGAAACGGTCTGGTGTTATGAAATGAGCACTTGGCAAAAATATGAAGGTTAATTCTCATCTCATGTCTGAACTTGATGTTTTGAATTTGGAATATTTCAGTATTAATACTGGAAACATTCCATACAACACAGAGACACACACAGAAAGAGAATCAGAGACACATGTATTGTGTGTGTGTGTGTCTGTAAGAGTGTTAATCTTTATATAAACTCTTTCTTTAGGGCATGTCTGAACAGTCCTGCCTGCACATCGCCACAGATAAATCAGGCAGACATGTACGGCACTGTTGGTAGTTTATAGATCTACTCTATTCTTGCTTTAGTGTGTCTTTTTAACATTTACAAATACATATACATGCACATCCATAGCTAGAGTACACACACTTATATACACACATACATTCATGTACATACACCTACAGTTATATGATGTAACATCTATAGATTGGGGTTCTGTAGCAGCTGTGTGTGTTATATGTCAGCAGTGTAACTGGTGAATGATAAAGTGTGTGAAGACTGCAGTCATATTATTGTGTGTGTCAGTAGAGAAATATCATATTCTAATGCTGGAGTCCGGAGACCTGACACTCCGTTACAGTCCCTAATGTCTCTCATAAATCTCTCTCTCTCTCTCTGACGTTCAGACAGTAATCTGCTCATATTTCCTGTAACTCAGTTTCGTTCACAGCTCTCTGACTTCTGCTTTTGTTCCTCTCTCACCATCTTCTCACACCATCTGCTCTTCTGTGGTGTGGTGGTCTCATCTCCAGATGACCACCATGCACACACTCCTTCTCTGGCCTCACACACACCAGAGACGCCCGCTGAGTGTGTGTCTGACCTGGCAGCCGATCAGCGGGAAGTGTTTAAAATCATCCCTCGCTCAAGCGAGACGCAGGAAACAAGAGAAAGAGATTTAAACATGATGACATGCTAATGAACGCCGGACAGTCCAAACAGACTGTTTATTTCTCCTCAGAGAACGCCGATGCTGCTGTCCCACACGCAGCTCTCTGTCTGTGGTGGTTTCTAGGCCGGTCTAGGGTGGTTGTCATGTTGTTGCCATGTGGTTGCTATGTGTTCTGGGTTGTTGTGGCACGGCGGACCCGCGCAGTGTGTTACTGATGTAAAGCTGTGATGTGTTAAAAGATTCTTGCAGAAAAATGTTTGTCTTTCGGTTTATTTGTCTTTCTGCCAATGATTGTGTTTGACATTAAAACAACATGTTTGTCAAAGAATCTGTTACAAACTGTTTGTTCCTTTGTCCTGCAGAAACTGTGACTGGATTTCTGTATTTTCTGTCCATCTGAATGCTCTGAAAGATGCCTGTAAAGCAAACGCACACAACACAACCTTTTATGTTTGGCCCGTTTAAACACATGGAAGCAATTAAGTAAATTAATAAATAAAAACTCTCCGGGTGCCCTATTACTCCATTTTATGTGAGCGTAAGTATCGTGACATTTCAAAACAAATATAAAGCTTATAAAACGTAGCATTTAGTCAGAGATCTTCAGCATGAAATAACTGCAGCACGTCTGTTACCCATCAGCGCCGTGGACTCGCGCTGTAGACCCGCGCCAAACCTTCAGAAGAAACGTCCAGCTGTTGCCTGTTTCTGCGCGTTTGGGAATGACTCAACCTCCTCAGCAAGTGAAATTCCCGTTCAGTCGGATTAAACTTTAAAAAGATTAAAAACATGTCCACTAAAAGGGCAAGATTAACTTGACTAGGCTAAGAACATTTTCCTGTTTTTGGGTTGTGATTTACCAGCTGGAGAAGCGGCTGATGTTTGTTTGCAGGATGTTCTGGAGATTATTGGTCATTTCAATGGCATTTATTTTTTTAAACGCATTGTCACTTTTGTTTTCCTAGCTAGCTTGATTGTTGCCAATTGCTTTAGACAACGATGGGTCCTGCCTTTGCAGAGACATTTCTGGTGTTTTGACTCCAGCTCTCTGTTTTCTGTACTGCTGCAAATCTACTGCAGAGTTACTGTTTCTGTTGTGTGCAGAAAGAAAAGATGAAGAAAGACGTGAGACCTCACAACTCTTTCATGTGTGAATGATCTACGCAACAGGAAATGGCTGATCAATTAAAAACACCTGTGAGCCAAATGTTCTGATATTTATGCCCACATAAAACAGGGCAAGGAATGTTAAATGAGCTGTTATTCTTAGCTGATAAAACATGTGTGTGTTAAACACGCAGGTGATGTTGTGTGAAAGCAGTTATTCTGTGGTTTTGAACACCCTGGCAACTATATTACTGTTGCACCACAACAGCTTTTCCTGAGTGATTTCTCACATTTCTTAAGGAAATATAAAAACCTTGTTTGTGTTGAAATGTTGCATGCGTGCCATCGCATGCGCTGCGATGTGTAGAGTCTGCAGAATCTGGATGGGTGTATGTTTGTGTGAGTGTATCTGTACCGCTCACTCTATCACTCTGCTGAAATGAAATGAATTCTGAGCTCTGGGTTTTGTCTAACCTCAGGTTAACAGGTTTGAGTGTTTTCAGCTGTGTTTGGAAAGCTCTTGTAACGGAGAACGGGTTATGGGGTGTCATTTAGTGAGACCCTTGGAACAACTTTAGATGAAGCATCTTACTCACGGCACAAAAGCAACACTGAGAAGTGGGCAGGAAGATCAGAAACATCCAAATTCTTCTTGCTTAACAAGAACCCAAAACAAAGCTTGTGTAGAAACACCCTGAAACTGAAAAGCTGTGTGTGCGCGTGTGTGTGTGCGTGTGTGTGTGTGCGTGTGTGTGTGTGGAGCTCTTTATTTGGGTGTGAATTGATGTACTTTTTGTCACGCGTTTGGAATTTAATTTCAAGAATTGCACACACCCTTATTCTGGAATACAGCTCTCTCTTTCTCTCTCTCTTTATCTCTCTCTCTCTCTTTTCTCTGTCACACACACACACATCGCCTACAGATGTTTATCAAGCTGAACTTAATGTAATCTCACCCTGTTGACTTTAGCCCAGAATCCCCCTAAAATTACACCCCCTTTCCGTGAGCCCCGACACACACACACACACACACACACACAGAGCAGCAGATGGTGTGTGTGCTGGAATGGCCTGAGCAGGTTTCATTAACCACAGAATTCCATACAAATTGGCCCCGTAATACACACACACACACACAGACAGAGAGACAGGAGGAACCCAAACAAACCAGATGAAGAACAAAGACAACATTTTAAATCCTCAATTAAGAAAGTGAAACGTTATGTTTTTAGGAGCAGATATATGAAAATACTATATACTTTTAGTTAATACTAACTGAAGAAAACTGATTTTCTCCTGCATTTATTTCTGTTCTTAAAGTCAACGTTGCCCTTATTGATCAGTACAGATTATTTAAATCAAACTTGTCTTAATATTTTTTCATCCAAATGTAATAATGTAATTAACTCTAACATCATTTTCTTTCCTGATGACATCATCAAGGCCACACAGGCTGTGGTAACCAATAGGAAGACAGCATTTTCTGCAAGAGACTGTTGATGATGTAAAAGTAATGCATGTTAATAGGATATAACAGTCAGAGGCTTTTTATGTCCCTGTATCTTGTTCCAAATGCCATATGAAGATGTTCTGTGGAACAGACCTGTGCTGATGTCATGCTGTCAGACTGTATGTGTTAAAAACAGACACTCATGTGCTGTATTAAAAAACAGAAGCTTTAATTCAGTGATGAGGAATAAGTAAATACAAATAAATCTGCTGTAGTGTCTCTGAAGTGCTGATGCATTTGAAAGATTCTCTTGAAAAGAACGGGTGTCAGATAATTATTAAAATGTCTTCTGTCTCTGCAGCCTGTAACTGTAACCTTCACGCGCGGCGCTGCCGCTTCAACATGGAGTTATTTAAGCTGTCGGGACGCAGGAGTGGAGGAGTATGTATGAACTGCAGACACAACACAGCCGGACGTCACTGTCATTACTGTAAGGAGGGATTCTATAGAGACATGAGCAAAGCCATCACACACCGCAGAGCCTGCAGAGGTACACACAACTTCTGTCTGTGTGTGTGTATTATTTTTTATTTCTTCATCTGTAACCCCAGTCAATCATGAGCTCTTTTGTCATGCTGTCATTGCTAATTTGATAACGTTGATGAGTCTTATCAACATCACCTGAGAATTCCTCACATACCTCACACACACTCACACAAAGTCACAGCTATTCAAACTCTCTTTCAGCTCTCACCTGCACATGCCACAGCTGTTCAAACTCATCTATCTGATAACTGTGTGTGTGTGTGTGGATTCATTTAAAGAGTATTGATACAACAGAGGAAACACATTAGTGCACAGACACACACACACACACACTATAGTTGTAAAATATAGGTGGTCCTGCTCTAAAAGTAAATAATATTTTGGTTGTTTTGTTTTCCACCCTGTGACTCTTCTGTTAGTGTCTGTGTGAGACACTGCATGTGTAATTCTGTTACCAGTCACTGACTGTAATGTGTGACGCTCTGGTTCTGGGAGTGTGTGTAACAGATTGAGTGTCATGGCAGCGTTTAGAGGAGCAGACGGACTAAAATCATTAATGGCAGTGTGTGTGACTGTGTGTGTGTGTGTGTGTGTGTGTGTGTGCGCTCAGGAGCATCTCTGTGTAGTAACAGACACTGTGTGATAATCACACAGAATATGACTGATCATCTCTCTCTCTCTCTCTCTCTCTCTCTCTCTCTCTCTAGCGTGTGACNAACAGACACTGTGTGATAATCACACAGAATATGACTGATCTCTCTCTCTCTCTCTCTCTCTCTCTCTCTCTCTCTCTAGCGTGTGACTGCCATCCAGTGGGAGCTGCAGGTAAGACGTGTAACCAGACCACAGGTCAGTGTCCGTGTAAAGATGGAGTCACCGGCATCACCTGCAACCGCTGTGCTAAAGGATACCAGCAGAGTCGATCGCCCGTCGCTCCGTGTATTAGTGAGTCTCTCTCACAAACACACACATACACAGTGTGTTAATGAGGACATTCTGTAAAATTCAGCTGTTAGTGTTTGTGTACAGTAGTGCTGAACAGACACTGTGTGTGTGTGTAACCTCCTCACTGTTGTGTCTTTCAGAAGTTCCTGTTATTAAACCCACAGCTGTGATCAGCACTACAGAAGAGCCTGCTGGTCAGTGAACACACAAACACACACACACACATACGCGCGGCAGTGAGTGTTCTTAAAACTGTGTGTTCTGTCATGTCAGATTGTGACTCTTACTGTAAACCACTGAAGGGAAATCTCAAGATAAACATGAAGAAATACTGCAAAAAGGATTACGGTACAATTTCTTTATTAATGTTAATTTCTAAATTGACATGTTTTATCATCTGCTGCATCTTACAATCTGTGTGTGTGTGCAGCTGTGCAGGTCAGTGTGCTGGACATGCAGACTGTGGGAGACTGGGCCAGGTTTGCTGTCAGTCTGGTGTCGGTGTATAAGAGTCGCGGGGAGCCACTGAAGCGAGGAGATCATGTGCTGTGGGTCAACATGAAAGATCTGGCCTGCAAATGTCCCCGAATACACATGGGCAAACGCTTCCTCATCCTGGGCACGTCTGAGGGCACAGTGAGTCCGGAGCGGCCAGGGCTGCTGGCAGATAAGAGCAGTCTGGTCATTCAGTGGAGGGACGTTTGGACTCGACGACTGCGCAAGTTCCAGCGCAAGGAGAAGAACGGCAAGTGCAGCAAAGCATGATGGGAAACAGGAAACTCTTTAGCAATGACACTGTCCTGTGTACACCAGAAACTGTGCTGAACTCCTGCGTTACGCTGGCTGTCCGTTTCCTGTGTGAAAGTTGATGTGTTGTTCTGTTGGTCAGCCTTCTAAAGGGACCATTAAAAAGACTTTTATAATCACACACACAGCATCTGAGCTGAACACAGACAGAAGACCTGATGCGCTGAAAGCCACAGTTTATTCAGATAAATATGTTCTTATGTAACGGTTGCAGTAATTCTGTCTGCGTTTGAATTTTTGTGTAAATTCTTCTTTTCTTCATTGGTCTGTATGGGATGATCAAACTGGTGCTTATCACACGCTGCTCTGTCTAATTCTCAAACCTCAACACCTTCATCATCATCATTTAACATGCTATATGAAGAACGTGTGGGTGTGTGTTTAATATTGGACGAGTGAAACTGTTGCTGTGATCAGTTTTGTCCCACAAACATACTGTAAACACACAGAGACTCAACGTCACACGTGCTTGTTGTGTTACTGTGGTGAGAAACTTTAGCACTCCAGAGGGATAAAGTTCAATACAAATGTGATGCAGAATGTGATTTTTCTGAAGTACAGTAACACAATAATTACAGTAAAATGAAGAATCATAATGAAGGAATTCCTGCAGATGAAATAGATCACCCTCAATAATAACATATCCAAGTATTTCAGTACAAAATGTATGTGTGTGTGCGTGTGTGTGTGCGCGTGTGTGTATGTATGTGTGTGTGCGTGTGTGTGTATGTGTGCGTCTGTGTGTGTGTGTGTGTGTGTGTGTGTGTGATTGTTGTGTCAGAATTTTCTTTTGTTAATATTAACATGAGGACTAAACACTAACATGAGCAGTTGTATTCAGATGTGTTCAGATTTTCCAGCAGTCACAGATTCACTCACACAGTGACTTCAGAGTGTTTGCATGATTTCAGCAGCCAGTAAGATGAGAGGTTTCTCACAGAAATGGCTCAACATGGAAACACAGATTGGAGAATAAATGTGTGTATTTGTGAGGTGGATATGGTGTTTTTCTTAATATCAGTTCATTTTCTGATCTTACTGCTCTAAACATGAACAGTTACTGCATGTTACACCTTTGCTCTCATCATATATATTGATATTTCTGTTTGTACAGCAGTTATGCTGCTTGAATCTGATTGGACAAGAGTACTGACGTTATATCAGAACAGCACTGCAGCTCTTGACTGATTGTAACCAATCAAACGAGACGTGCTGCAGCATCACAGCAGTCTGCTGCTTTCTGCTGCTGGTGTGACGTAGCTCAGCTTCTGCATCTGTAATGATTGCTTTGAATCCACAAACTGAGGTTTAGACCAGATTTAACTGTCCCACAATGCAATGCTCTCAACTGCACAGACATCATTGAAATTGTCTGTGAATTGTGATTTCCCTGTTGTAATGAAAGGAATCATCAGACCTGCAGATTGATCAGATTGTCTTTGTGTGATTTTTTTGTGTGTTAAAGTCTGAGCACTCCTGCTATAATTCTCTGAGATTTTCTGCATTGTGTTTATTTGAGCTTTAGGCCCAGGTGCAACATTCACACACAACTGTATATTAATATATCTGTGTATGAGTGTATATATGTGTTTATACTCACATCCATTAGGCTGAATATGTTGTGTGTGTGTTGACATGCGCGTGTATGTTTGTGTACATACGTAAATATGACACGTGTGTGAAGAACATTCATCTGAGAGTTTATCTCTCTGTTTTCACATATTGTTTGTGTCTTTATATTTTACCACAATGACCACTGAATTAATCAAATATACAAAATAAATTATTAGTTACTGTATGATTCTGGCCTCGAATTCTGCAGTGGTAACTTCCAACTTCTACCATAGCTTTGTTTTTAGTTTGCCACAGAATTTCTTTGTGAGAGTGTGTAAAGATGGCAAAACATTTATTTCCTTAAATCTCTCTTTAGAGCCTTGAACAGGAGAATAGAGTGAAGAGAACAACATGTTTTTGTCAGCTGAACCATGAACAGGCGATGTTACGTTTGCTTAGATATAAACATGCTTTGAGCTGCCGGTTGTTTGTGTTTTCAGGGGAGGGAAAGTTGGAGAAAACCGTTGATGAGACTGAACTGAGTTCCTCTGTGACTGTGTCGTATCAAGTCACCACAATATCAGAGGCTGTCTGTGGTGTCTGTTCATGGAGCCTGTTAGCAATGATCTCAGCCGACCCCAGCATCACTCTCTCACCTTCAGTGTAGAATGATGTTTGTCTAGAGAGATGTTTTACCTATCTTAACTAACCTGAAAAAACTCTGAGTGAATCACACAGACCTGCCAACAGAAGCAGAAGAGAGGGAGATTTCCTGAACAATCTGGGCGTGCGTCCACACCGACGCCTGTGTGTGTGTGTGTGTGTGTGTGTGTGTGTGCTGCTAAACTAGAGAGAGAGAGTTTGGTAACTTTCCGACATGGTTTGGAGCAGATGTTGTATAATGAAGAGCACATGGAGGAGAACTACAGGACTTCATGTACACCCACAAAAACACAAAACTACAACTCCAGCAACTGTACGCTGTACAACAAACAACTGAGAACAACATATTTTTGAGTTCTCTCTAAAACTACATTGAAACCAGAAGACAGAGAAAAGTAACTAAAGACATTTGTGCAGTTTAAACAATAGTCCCTCCCGTGGGACAATACAACAACAGTAAGCTACACCAAACACCTCCAAAAACTATTTGGACAGATCTTATGTCTGAGCTGGTGTTGCTGTGTGGTCACTGAATAAAACCTTCTCACAGAAATCTGTCAAACCTTTTCTCTTTGTGCTCCACAGAAGAAAAGTCTTCAGGTTTGGAATGTCATGAAGGTAAGTAGATGAAGGCTGAATATTTAATAACATTTAGTAACATTCCTTTAACGTTGTAGAAGCGTGGCTGCATGACTTGTGCTGTGATGAATCATTTACAGGTTACAGTGAATCTGTTACGCTTCTCTGAGGAAAGATGTGAGACGTGAGCTCATGCTGTAGAGTTGCATGATGTTTCTCTGCACCTGAACCCCTCCACTGCTAATCCAGCCCACAATCACTGACCTCCACACGGGTTACAAAACATCTGGCGCAATGCATTCATAATGCATCAGTTTCAACAGAGCAGTGAGGAGGAACTGATGTTTCCACACAAGTCAGTGAAGGTCATTTGGCACACAGTCACACACACACTCACACACACACACATTCACACACACACACTGAATGTTTAATAATGTTATATACATTAGATGGTTTTATATTTGCTATATATTAGGTTTTATATTAATATATTTCTGCATATTTATTGTCCTTATTATAGCCCAACTTTACACACAGACAGATGTTGAGTTGTGCTACAGGGTCTCTCTCTCTCTCTCTCTCTCAGGTTACCATGCTTTTAAGTAAAGTTTTATCCTTTATTTCAACAGGAATCAATTAAACCGCGTCTGAAGGATTAACCAAACACACACACACAGACACACAAACACACACACACACACACACAGACACACACACACACACACTGAGTGTGTCTACAATTAGACATCAGTCTCTGTGTAGGTTTGTGTCTGTCATTAGCTGGTGAAGAGAGACAAGAGTGTTTGGGTCGAATCATCTCAACACTTTTTCTACAGCACAGTCCTGAAAGACACTTTCTTCAATGTCTTCATGTTTATTCTGGCTTTCTTTCAAACACACAGTTAAAGTAAGAAGGTGCTGAAATGTTCAAATTGGCCAGATTTATTTTATTTGTAATAAGCTCAAGAAGAGAAAAGGAGCTTACATTTGACATTTGGGATTTAAATGCTTCATATCAAGTCTGTTCTCTTTAATTCATCTCTACTCTGGTTTATGTCTTATGAACTGCATTATGAAATTTAACAGATTTAGATGGACTTCTGTTGGAGAAACTTTTCACACACATGAATATCTGTGTACCAGAGGCTCACTGGTGAAGACTGAACAGGTGCTTCAGATTAAGTCCTTCATACGGTGTGTGTGTGTGTGTGCTCTGTGAGATGCACTCTGTGTTGTGTGTGTGTGCTCTGTGAGATGCACTCTGTGTTGTGTGTGTGTTGTGTGTGTGTGCTCTGTGAGATGCACTATGTGTTGTGTGTGTGTGTGTGCTCTGTGAGATGCACTATGTGTTGTGTGTGTGTGTTCTGTGAGATGCACTATGTGTTGTGTGTGTTACTCTGAAGTGTTGTGTTACATTAGCATGCGCTGCTTCTTTCCCCCCACAGCGTCTGGGATTTAACTTGGCAATTCCCAAACCTTCCATTTCATCTTTTTTCTACTTGCTTGGAGTGTTTGAAGGAATTTGTTCAGACAAACTCTATCGCATCACAGCTGGTGTTTGACCAAGTGTGTGTGAAACTGTCTTTGGACAGTTTAAAGGAAGATTCGACGGTCTGATAAGAGCAGAATTTGTGCGGTGTGAGCCAATCACAGCACAACAACAGGAGAGTTAGGCCTGCAGGAGATCTGGAGAGGCTAACATCATTCTCCAGAGAAACGGTACTGCGGCGAGCGCTGGAGAACTCGTAAAACACTGGAAAAAATGACTGAAGCTGAGAAAAGCAGAGAGGCTGAACCTGCTGTTGTGTGTGTGACAGCGGCGGGATGCGTAAGATTTATGTGTCCGCGTGACAATGACCCGTAACATGCCATAAAACTTCTGCTGAAGGGCCTTACAGCCAAAAGATGGATGTCTCAGAGTTCAACATATGCAGAAGAGCTTTATTTCTGTTCCAACCTGCTAGATATAAAACAGTGATGGTCAAACAGAGAGAGTCTGTTGTGTTGTTCTTTGTGCTGCTGAGTGATGTCACTTTTAGGCCTGTGTACATCTGCTATAGCATGATTCAACAATATTCACAGTTTCTTTTGTCACACAAATTCCACCACAAAAATTCCAGTTTGTTGATGGTAGTTGAACTGTTTTTACTGTCTGCTTTACTTTAGATTAATGCTGTTTTACAGGACAGTATTTACTGTTACAGGCACAGGCTCCTATTCTAAACAAAAATCCATCCGTGCGTTCAGAGCGGAGTCTCCATGGAGCCGCGGGGGCGGGGCTTCCAGCGTTATGGGAAAACTATTGGGACAATCTGAAGGACAGACAGAAGCGAGGGTGACAAAAGGCTTTGGAAGCTGCAGACAGCTCGTTCAAACTCACAGAGCGCGTATGTGTGAGCCATTGTCTGTATACACACCATCCATCAACTGATCAGGTGACGCTCTCTCTCTCTCTCTCTCTCTCTCTCTCTCATCATTCTGTTGAGYTCTTTCCACAGCATGAAATCAATTTTTAGCTCCACGTTTCCTTTGCCAAGAAAAGACGCAAGTCTGCCAAACACAAACACACACACACTCATTTAATGTATTCATGTTGCACATGTTAGGTGGAGCTGTTTTTTTAAGTGTAATTTAGAATAAGAAGCTTTATAGTCCATTGATAATGCTCCTGAAATGTATTTACAAGCACACACACAAACACTGTGATCAGAGATGCACCCCCACAACACACACACACACACTGTCTTCATTGTATAGACCACCCACTTTGTGTGTGTGTGTGTGTGTTTAACTTTAGGGGATAAATTTGTCCCCAACTAAACCTGATGAAACTCCTGTTGCAGACATTCAGACTCATCTGAAAAATATAGGGTGAATATTATTTTTCTAAATGCACAATAGATTAGTGTCAGTCTGTTGTCATTCTAATCAGCTTTCAGTCTGATCTGGATTCTGTGGTTTGTGCTTTTATCTTCTGTCAGCGTCACAGATTTACATTCAGAGCTGGAAACTCTTGGGTGGAATATTTGCAGTTTTCCAATCAGCTCTCTGTGATGTTTCTGTGGAAACGTTGGAGACGTTGAATTTCCAGTAAAACATCTGCGATATTCCACTGGAATGTTTCTGATGTTCTGCTAGAATTAGAATTTCTGAAGCATGTCAGATGGGCGTCCAAAATTCTGTACGTTATCCTGCTGGTGTTCTTCTCATTATCCCTCCCTCGTTTCTCAGAGCTCGAGGAAAAACAGAAGGAAAGAGAGAAATCAGGAGAAGTTGTGACGGAATTTTCATCATCTCTGGCTGGTGTTGGAGTCGGCGGTCAAATCCAAAGAAGCTTTGTACGGTTATCACAGCCTGCCGAGTGACACGCACACACTCCCGCGCACCCGCGCATGGTGAGGGCTGCAGGTGCAGAATGCAGGAATGCGTTTGAAATGATGTTCACCTGCAGAGGCCGTGAGAACCTGAGGGACTCAAGCAGGAGAGATCAAAGGTCAGAGGTCATCTTCCTGCTCTCATGTGAATCATCCAGGCTTGATACTCACACACGCTTCTCAAGCCAAAGACAACTCAGCCAATGAGAGCTGTGCGCTGCAGGCGAGCATCAAAGTCGAAAATGTTATGTTTAGGCCACAAATACACTTTACACAAGTACACCATTACACCTGAAACACAGGTGAACACAGATGCTTAGAACCGTGCAGGTATTTAAACTACCAACATTTGCTGTCAGATTTCAACCATTTGTAAGTTGTTTGAAATCAGTTCAAACGTTTATGAGTTATCTCACATTCCATGTAACTGCACACACACGTGACAAAAACTATCCTGGCCACACTCTGTGCATCTGTGTGTAGTGTGTGTTTGGCTCACAATGTCCAACCTTGTGTCATGAAACCACACGTGTTAATTATTAGGGTGCTAAATATAACATGTTGACAGTCACTTAGTGAGATTGCTGAACGACTGACAGCTGTTAGATGAGGACATTTAACCGCTGTGATGTATTAGATTCACTGTTGCGTTGCGTTGTGTCTGCAGGGAATTTTTCACCTGGATGTTTAAAATACACTCATGTTTTCACAGGATGTGTGTGAGGCAGTGAAATGATTCACCTCACACCTGAAATATTTACAGCCCTGAGTGAAATGACCAGAATACAGCCGGTGAGAAACACACACACACAGTATATAAATGTGTATGTGTGCTTTGACTGGCCTTATATTCACATTTATATCTTAAGAAATGCTAATATGGAGAATATCATTACAAATGAGGGCTGACAGAAATCAGTACTAGTCTCAGGTATTTGATTAAACAGTGTGTTTAGTTGTTTTGAGACTAAACTGATTAATGTATATCTGGAATTCAGCTGTAAGTGTTACATGAAGTATTTCCTTCAGCTGTTTTGTTAAAGGTTTTGGCTTTAATCCCAGAGCAACAAACTGTCATAGAGTAAAACTGACAGAGTAACACCAGCGTTTGTATCATCTCTGCTGTTTCTCAAAGTTTCATCTTTGAGTTTGATGGACCTGCAGTGATTATTTAACATTTTCAGGTGTTTCTGTTTTTGTTAGGAAGGTATTTGTGGATGGTACTACTGTTACAAATCTCGGCTGGTAACCCTCAAATTTCACGGTCGAGAACCTCTGTCACCATCAACACACCACAGATACTGCAGTGAAGCGCTGTCAGCTTTGTGCAGGTTAGTGTATGGCGCCCCCCTCAGAGGAACAGAGGAACTGTTACCTGCAGCTGGTGCTTCAGCATTTATTAGATGAGAATGTCTGATTCATGTCACTTTGAAAGGTTTGTAAATAATTGTGCAGATTTGTACTTATTGCTGTTAATATGAACAGGAGAATAAAATAATGCATTAGGCAGTTACAGCAACAGAGAGAATAAACATAAAAAATCATCCACAGATCTTCACAGAGTTTCACTCTCCATCTTCAGATCAACCTTCATCTTCTGTCTCTCCATCACCGTCTCCAGCTCTGAGGCTCTGTGAGCATCCTGAGAGAGAGAAAGTAGAAAGTTAGTGTGTGTGTGTGTTGTGTGTGTGTGTGTATGAGTGTGTGTGTTGTGTGTGTGTGTGTGTGTGTATGAGTGTGTGTGTTGTGTGTGTGTATGAGTGTGTGTGTTGTGTGTGTGTATGTGTGAGTGTGTATGTGTGTGTGTGTTTGTGTGTGTATGAGTGTGTGTGTGTGCGTGTGTGTGTATGAGTGTGTGTGTTGTGTGTGT
>JBAJNP010011345.1:0-14927 GCA_036877545.1 Yasuhikotakia modesta
CACACACACACATTTATAAGGAACTGAAAAATCTTTCCAACAGTTCTTGGAGGAAACTGTCTCTCAACAGACACAAAGCTGGTTTATAAGTCAGTTTGCGCTGATTGATGTGTGGATGCTAATTCACAGAATTTCTTCTTTCTTGCTGTCTGCTATGAAAGAGACTGAAGTTGGTGTTTCATTTAAAAATGTTAATGTCAGCGCACAGAAGCGCACAAACAGCTCGGGGATATATGTCAAACAGAACCGACATAATACAATCGCAGCTTAATAATGCAACAAATCAAACAGGAAATGTGTTGAATAGAGAAAGCTTTAATTCTGTAAACCGCAGCCAATTTAACGCTTTGTTGTTGCCCAGTACTGTTATTTCTTGTAAGCATGTTTACCATAAATAATTACAGTTTTCTGTTATTTATCTCTGCTCACCTTCCGTGTTAAAACTGTACGTGAGAATGAGTTTCAGAAGTCAGCGGTGTTTGTACCGCGCTTACAGCGTTCGTATTTATTATCATTATTATTACAGATACAGAAAATACTGTCAAACATGAGCTTTTATTGCAGAAATGAGCACAAACCAAATTAAAAAAATTATACTTCCATGAAAGTGTGATGGATCTGAATGCAGAGTGAAATAAATAATCTGTCAAAGTTAACAGGAGATTCTGAATGAAGCCGTTTTAAATGAAAATGTCTGATTTAAGCCTTTGTCTCTTTTCATTTCAGTTACTCATCCATAAAATCTAACTGCAACCTTTGAAGTTTTATGCTCACGTCACTCGAACATGTGGGTTTATATTACATTTAAACTGGCAGGGAAACAGAAGTCAGTGTAGCCCATTAAACAATATCTTATATCTCCAGCGTTTTAATGGCAGGCTAACGCACACAAACTCTCCAGCAGGACAGATCTCTGAAACGGCACCGGCGTGGGGTGGCAACACTGGACACACAGACACCTGATCCCAGATCTGTCCAGATGGAGGCATTTCTGACTGGTAGGATGAAATTAATTAGGGAGAGGGAGGGGATA
Source organism: Yasuhikotakia modesta (assembly GCA_036877545.1). NCBI lineage: Eukaryota > Metazoa > Chordata > Actinopteri > Cypriniformes > Botiidae > Yasuhikotakia > Yasuhikotakia modesta. The sequence continues at coordinate 1,034 of JBAJNP010011345.1, forward strand.
AGCTGATCTTGTTGGCTCTGGGATTCGACTTTTGACAACAGGGTGTAATTGTTGGAGGCGCGGCGCTTTGGCTGTTGATGTGGCTGGACAGGTGTGGAGGAGATAAGACGCGCGATGGGGCGGCGGGAACTAAATCCGTCTGGATGCTCGCTGGGGGATAAATTTGAGGGTGGTGATCGGGGTCATTGGCAGGAGGCTGTCGCATCGTTTTACAACCACAAAGATGCAAAGACACAGAGCAGAGATAGATAAACAGGACAGGCCCGTGCTTGTCGGCACTTTCCACAAGCAGAAAACAAAACAGTGTTTGAACAAAACCTCAGGAGGTTAAATTAAATATTATGAGCTGTTTTATTTTAAATGAATGTTTTGAAGTTTAGCAGCCCGTTTACTTAAAGTGTGGTGTAGAAAGTTGTGTAAATACAGTTTAAAATTGGCCTAAATTTAATAAAATACACAACATGAATGAACTTAACACCATGACAGAATGGGTAAGAGGGAAAAATATTGGTTTTAAATTATTGATACTTTAAAGAACAATGAAAAGAAAATGTATTTTTTTAACAATAACAACAATTGAATTGTAGTGTTTGGAAAACAGGATGAAAGCAGTATTGTGGTGTTTTATGAAAAGTATTGGGAATCAGAATGTAACATATTTGTAGACGATCCGTGATGCATTATCCGTGGCTATGCTTTCTTGCGTTTAGCCGCTGTATATATATTATATTTATAGCGAATGGAAAAGCAGCTTATCTTGTGGTATCAGCCGAACAGCTGGAGTGAGAGATCGGGAAATGAGATTTTCAGCTACACAAACAGAAGCTACATCGACTTTACGTTTACTTCTAATGTAAATACACGCCTTCACGTTTATTGAATACATCCGTCTGTCTAAACTAGAACGCCACTGAAAATCAATCGCTGCTCCTTTTGTTTAGTCATTTTTACGTTTATGAACAGGCAGTTCCGGCTGATCCAGAACTGTGTTCTGACACCTTCCATTTAAAAAGCAAATAATCAACACATTCCAAATACATCTCAGTTTTTTCCAGAACGTCCCATCTCCCTGTATTGAGTCGCCACTAGATTTTAAACTTCTGCTAACTCCAAATCTCTATTCAACCTCTGGATATAAACGCATCTGCTGCGCAGTCAGCAGACCTGCTCAGACATGTCGTGTTTTATTTCCAATGAAAGGGTTTATTTATTTATTTTTCACCCTTTCAGAAGTAAGAATGTGGTGAGACTTAAATAGAAAACTAGTTTTTTTTTACAATGAAGAATATTATTATTAATCAGCTTCAACTTCCTCGTGATACAGGAAACAGGACCGTCAGACGTATTTGATTTCGTCCTGTAACATGTTTGGGATGTTTGCAGTACCAGCTTTAGGACACGAGGCCATCTGTCCGTCTGTTTTGTAGTCAACAGACACAAACAGCAAAAATGAGGCAATTTTGCACAAATAGATGCGCTATTAAATTTGAATTCTCACCTTAAATGGAAAAGTGAAAAAAAGCGCAACGCACACATGCATTTGCACTCAAGTGTGAAAATATCCATTTTCAGTCAAAATAGCAGAAAAATATGCCTTTAAAAACAGTATCATGTATAGAAATAAAATATTTGATTGATATATATTTGGTTATTTATATGTGTATGTGTTCCTCGTAAGAAATATAGTACATAAAAACTGCTGCTAAGGAACAGTATTATTTAAAAGGTGTCTTTTAAAACAGAATTTAACCTGAAACACAAACTGTATCAGTTTGAACGGTTTGGTTCACCGTCACGCGTGATCCACAGATGAACAGACCGTGTGATTGTGTCTCTCTGAAATCATGTGATCCTCATTCTGTCAGTAATCAGCTCACAGTCTGCAGGAAGTCACACGGCTGATGTCTGTTGTTTGTCTCTGGTTGTTTGTCTGGGAGTGAAGCTATTAGACGATGGCCGCACATTTTATGAGCTCATTTCTGCCCACAATAAACACACCTCAGTTTCTCAGAACGGGCTGCAGATGAAAGCAGGGGTTTGAGCCAGGCCTGCAGTCTGCTGTCTGCACACACACACACACACACACACACACACACACACATGATATGCTGCGAATGATAATTCACGTTACGCAAGCCTTTGTTTTTTTTTTACTCAGAGTGTCTCAGTTCTGCCATGCTAAAAATTATTTTTGCTAAAGTGAGTTTTAAAAATAATGTGAATAAATGCGTCACTGCAGATTGTGACTCTGATAGACAGCTGTATCTGTCAGACAGATCCTGAAATGTCTGACAGTTCTGAGACTAAAGAGACAAACGCTCCCAGTTCAGTAACACAAAGACCTCAAACACAGGAAACAAGAGGCCGGTGAGACTAACAGGAAACAGGAATTCAACAAATCTGCCAACAATCCAGTCGATGGATAATCCACAGTTTTGCTTTTATAAATTTCACTGAACAGGGGAAATGTTTTTATCTTTGTATGTGGACGTTCTATAGACATTGTTTTTCTGTTTTGTACAAACTGTATTTTCTGTATCTCCCAACACTAACCTATAAAACCTTGTAGAAACCTTTCTGCTATTTTACCTTTACAAAGATAATTCTGTGGGATTTATCAGCTTGTTTCCTCATGGGGAGCTAAATGTTTCCACACAGCTAAAATATACTGGTATTACTACACTGTGGTGCACACACACACACACACACACACACACACACACACAGTTATATGTGTATATATAAATGCTAACTGTAAATAGCATAGGCTTAGATTTTATTGCCTTGATTTGAAACTGATATAAATAAGCAGCATCTAAAATGGAGGCCGTGAAGACCAGAGGGAAACATCTGCAATGATCTTCTGCCATGACAGTGTTCATCACCAGCCCCACCTGGGGCCGATGGCTCTTATCACCATGGAGATGGATGGATGAGTGGGTGGTGTGATCAGTTTAGTCCTGAACCGCTGAAGACATGAGCAGGTGGTTTAACATCCTTCTGCTCAGAGTGATGGAGAAATGTTGGGCTGATACTGTACGTACTGTACAGCCTGTTCCAGCGCTAAGTGTTACCTAATATCTCCCAAAAATAGAACCTCAAATAAACCTGGAGAACGTTGATCTTCAGAGAGACTTCAGATCAAACCAGATCAGAAACATCAGACTCTTCTCTTAAAACGTTTTCAAAGACGATTCTGTTTAAGATGTGCTTGAAAGTTTGAAAGGTTTTCATCTGTTTTCAGGCCGCTGGGGCAAACACAAAAGATTCTCATCACGATGAAAACTTTCAGGTCTTTAATATTTTAGTTGTTTGTACTAGACAACCAATGAGAAGAACTTTGTACTTAAGTGTCTGTCTTCTTAGATCTCTCTCCTGAGAAACAACAAACTCTCCAGCTAACAGGAAACATTCACAATGTTGGCTAATGTTATTTATATATATTTATAATGTTATTTATGCCTAACAAAGTTATTATTAAAAACATTTAAAAAATTCTTGCAGTAACATTAGTAGAATGTTTTAGTAATGTTATACCACCTATATATCAAACACTTTGAGGCTTTAACGTTTTCAGATGAGATTTCATCAATTTCTTAAACAGAATATGAAATTTATGAAAACCAGCACTTTAGTATGAACTACACGACAGACCCACTCCTGACCAAATATGGAAGTTTCTCCAAATTACTAAAGTGACCTCAGGTCTAGTCTGGAGATCATGACATTTTCGGGCAGACAGAATCTCTGGGTACTCATGAGTAATGTGTAGTTCCTGAAACGAACATCACCTTTAACATCTCGCCAGCTCTAATGTTCAAATGAATCTTCATTTCACCTCTTGTAGATGGTAATAAGTCCCGGTTCGAATGGAGATACGTGGTTTTGAGGATATCGGCCGGTGGAGAGCAGCCGCTCCTTTGGGAAATAATCGAGCCTCGCTCCCCGCGGTCACAGAATTTTCAATTTTCTCTGCATATAGAGACGTATTGGCCAATGAGGGTTCCTGCTTTTCCCCGTTGAGTCTCTGCCAGGCTTTAATGTGGAGTCTTTCTCAAACTGTCACGCTTCTACCTGCTTGATAGCCGAGAAACTAATGAGTGTATTAGCATAAGTGCTAGTACAGGAGGTCAGCAGTTACGTGGAAAGACGCCGAATGCGTTCGTCTCAATGAGGAGAAAGCTATGCTAATTTAGACAAATATGTGCCCACCGCCTGTCAAGATACAGTTTATCACAATATGTGCCACTCTGCACCACTGAGAGCAACAATCCATATGCTTTCTCTGTTTGGGGCACAGTTTGAAAACGACTTCATTTAAGACTTTGTTGCACACAATGAATCACTGCTACTGTAGTTAGAAAAGAAGATAGCAGAGTTAGATGTCGCATTTGAAGTCGCATGCATTTCACACGTGCAAACAAACTCAACATGTTTCACGTGTAAATCCAGGGATCCACACATTTAATTATGCTTTTGCACTTTTGAAATTCATGTGGAAAACAATCAGTTGTGAAATTTGTGGTTTTCACACATTTTTATATGTGAAGCCCATAAAATCATGTGACATGTATGTAGGTTTTATGGTTGCATGTTAAATTCATGTTTCTGTCTGTAAGGGGGAAAATGGAGGGATAGATGAACGGATGACAGCTCAGGCATCGATTATCTTATCGTCATTTGTAATCCAATTAAAAGTGATTCTCTGAACGCAGTCAGATCTCTCAACCGCTGTGAGTCTCAACACCTCTGTCATCCATCTTTCCCTCTAATTAAGGATTAAAGAAAAAGTGTAATTGGGAAATATAGGGTCCAGTGGCGACAAACCTGTGGCGCGTATGAGCTGCAGTCAACACTGTAGTCAGTGTGATTATCTCACACGTTACTGCTGCTGTAGACGTGATATTGATAGAAAATCAATATATAAACACTACAGTGTGAGTGTAATGTAGTTTCTGTCTGTGTTAAATAAAGAAAATGATTTGATTTGGAACGTGACAATAGTTTTATTTATTTAATGTCATACTACAAGAACATTTAAGATGAACTAGTGAAAAAGGACTAAAAACAAGCAGTTTCCTGACTGTATATTTTATTAAAGAATATGAATAGAAACATTTATGCTACATGGAATATAATATAATTCATACTAATGGAATTTGTGCGTGAACACTTAACATAAATTAATTGATTGCTATGAAGGGTTTATATCACACCATTAAAATCATCGTGGCAAATGGGCCAGTAATGCAGTTTTGTGTGTGCGTGTGCGTGTTTGTGTGCTCGTGCTTGTGTGTGCATGCTTGTGTGTTGGAGAATGTGTGTGTGTGCATGCTCATGCTTGTGTGTGTAACATTGGTGTGTGTGTGCTTGTGTGTGTGTGTGCATGCTTGTGTATGCATGCTTGTGTGTGTGAGTGCTTGTGCATGCGTGTTTGTGTATGCATGCTTGTGTGTGTGTTGGAGAATGTGTGTGTGTGTGCTTGTGTGTGTGTGTGCATGCTCATGCTTGTGTGTGTGCATGCTCATGCTTGTGTGTGTGTGTTGGAGGATGTATGTATGTGTGTGTGATAGTCATCAGGTCCGATTAAAAGTATTCATGCTTCGTTTAGTTTCATTCCCTGTCTGTAAAGTTCAACAAACCAGAGAACTTCAGTGAGGTTCTCAGAATCTGGGCTCAGTGCGGAGCTCAAGATTTCATTTATTTTAGCCCACACAGTCATCGCCAAATAATTAAAAACACATTTTAAAAATACCTTGCGCACTAATTAGTCAATTCATCATGGCCACACTGTCAGATACTCTTCATTAAACTTTAATGAGAAGAGTTCAAGTAAACCAAAACGTTACTTTTTATATAAAGATGCTGTGAGTGCCGCATACCTCTGCAATACACAATTCTAGAGTGATATAGACGGTTGCCAGGGTATTGCTAGGCAGTTGCTAATTGGTGTTAAGTCTACTATAGCAACCACATAGTAATGCAATATGTTGTTCTGGTAAGTTTGCTTACTTGCTCAAGTCAAGTGGCCAACCATGAGATATGACTAACAAAGAACATTCTCAGAACATTGGCTAACGTTCAGTAAGTTCTTATGAATATGTTCTGAGCTGAAAGTTGGCTAACGTTCTTCGTTGGTAAGTTATCAAAAACATTCTTGTATCAACATTGATATTTTTTACCATTATAAATCATATCAAAAATGCTAGTGGAGTGTTGTAAAAACGTTAGAATTTTAATGTTTAAATAACGTTCCTTTAAACAAGCAGTTGCACAACTACATCTAATGCTAATGTCTACAACTGGATTTTTTAATCAATATTTTAGCTTTTAAAATAAAATTTCTAATGTTTTTGTTGCTTGATATAAATGTTACACAAATGTAACATTGTTAGCTGGGCAGGTCAGTTTGAGAAATGCCTGCAGGTTTAAGTATGTAATAATATTAGCAAATGTTGTTGTAAACAAAAGGATTTTATGGACACGTGTTTGTATAACAAGCGCTCATGACATGCATTAATCTGCCCGACACAAACAGCAGGTACGTTTCACCACAACAACATCCATCTCAGTGGAACAGAGTTTCTCATGCTCACGGCTTACACAATTTAAATGAATTGTCACTCGCGGTCCCGCGGCCCACGATGGACTGGAGGGATCTGAAAGGCTGCACCGCTTTCCTCCGCACAACTGCAGTCTAATTGCATTTGGAAAAGAACAAAGCGACTTTTTTAACACACTCTTAAGCAGATGGAAGCAGCAATAATTAACAAATCTGACTGAGAACAGTTAGCGAATTGCGTTCATTATGCTGCAATTTTCTGTTCCTTTTAAATAAAAGCGCCCAATACTCCAACTGTTTGGATTTAGTTGTAATTAATTAAGTTCTGTGAATGCCGTACATCAGCGGGAAAATGATGTCGGCTGACAGCGCCTCACAAAACCAAACCGTAACATTCTCACCCAACAAAATAGTGTTCATACACAATCTAAACAATTAGATGTTTTAATAACAATTTTATAGTATAAGTTTAGGTTAAAAAATAACATTTTAATGTTTTTTAATGTTTAGAGAAACATTCTTACAATATAAAGTTCTTAGCTAGGACGTTAGTTTATATTAAATGTTAATATTAAGGAATATCATTTCCAGACTGCTTTTACAAAACTAATGTGAAGGAATGTGGTTTCACATTGGTTTTCATGTGCATCTGTGACTCCTGATTCACATTTGGCTAAATGTGCTCCTGTAGCTCAACTGGTAGCATTGTGTTAGCAGCGCAAACGTTGTGGGTTCAATCCCAGGGAACACAAGTACTGTGGAAAAAAATGTATACCCTGAATTCACAGTAAGTTGTTTTGGATAAAAGCGTAAATTAAATTAATGTAAATTAAATGTTTTCTATTCATTAAAAATAAAGAAAGCTGGAAATGTGTTCAGACTGAACTCTTGAGGCGTTTATTATGTGCTAGTTCCACTTCTCTCAGCGTAGCATCTGCTTACAATAATGAACCTCTAACCTGCCCTGAGGAAGATGTTTTCGTTCCGCTAATATCAGTCTATGAAAATATGGAGCAAATCAAACCATTTCAAAAGTAAACTAAAAAACAAAACACTTTACGTCGCCACAGGAAACCTCCAGAGTCGCGGTCACGTTCAAATCCCCAGTTTAACCACATTCTCTCCGGCACGCGCACCGCGGGGACCCCGGGCCTGACATCAGTCCAATATCTCAGCAAAAACACGCCGGACCACCACCAGGCCGGATTCATTTATGGCTACTTTAAAACCCGCTGTTTTGCCATATCTTCACTCTGACACAGTGAGGTGGGTTGAGCGGGTTTTTCTGCACTCATTTCGGTCTCAGCGGGAACAGAGAGTGTGGAGACTGTGGCAGGAAGTGAAATATTTTGTCAGTTTGCAAAGGCATTTATTCATGCGCACAGACAAGGTCATCACAAGACAGTCCAGCGTTATTCTTATTTAACACACAGAGTGTCTGAGCAGTTGACAAATAATCTCTGTTTGTTTGCACAGATTAGATTCACTGATGTTGCAAAATCTCAAACCACTAGTCAAAAGGCTTATTTTGCATTTCTTAATTTGATCAGTGAAATATTATTCTGATATTATTATTCATTTACATTTACAGGTAGGATGGATTTAAGGTTTGTGCAAAAACTTCAACAGAAGCTCACAGAAAATGTAACTTTAAATGTCACCAAATGAACTAAATTTATGCTTGTTTTTACTAAAGATTTACCAGTGAAGTCTTGAAATATTGAAATACTTTCATTTTATGTCAAAAAACATGTTAACTTTCATATCTTAAAACATTTTTTTCATTTCAGTTTTGATTTTAGACTTATTTGATCCCAATTGAATAGATTAAGTCAGAATATGAGGAAATGACAAATGTGTCCATAAACTTTTATATGATATATATGCTTGTTGCGGTTCAATTTAAAAGTTCTGCTGCAGGAGAAATGAATTTAAGTGAAGTGATTTAAGTGACATTTAAGTGAATTTTAAGTTTTCATGTTGTTTCAGCTTGTATATTAATTCTATAAGAATTTGAAATGTTGTGCAGATGAAGTTGATCACGTCTCAGACGATCAGAAACGATAGTTTGCCATTAATGACATTTAATCTGTAATGTAAAGTTTCCATGCAGCATGCCAAAGCGTAAAGACATCTTTATTTCATGAGCCATCATTCATCGCTCGCCTCGTACCCACAGCCGACACATTTAAAACCCTTATCAGCTGTGACGCTTCAAATAATCACACGTCCTATAAAACGCTCAACTCTGAAATCTTTGCTCAATCTGGGTTTGACACCTCAGATCCCTCATGCCGCGGATGAGTCTGTTTTTCAGTGTCTCTGTTCATCTTACCTGTGATGTGCAGATCTAATGCCTTCAACCCACAGAAGTAACATTCCAGACATGCAGCGCTGCAGGAAATGCGACTCACTCGTGCAGCTAACAGCTAATTATAAACAGCTGGAGCAGAATCTGATTCAATTTGCCATTTTCTAATGTATAACTTGAATGTACTGTAAGTCGCTTTGGATAGAAGCGTCTGCCAAATGCATAAATGTAAATGTAATGTGACTTTTACATTTTGGTTTTGCCTGCGAAAAAGTGAACAGCTAACAGGAAACGTTCTCAGGACATTGGTTAGTGTTCTCTCAAAGTTTTTTTATGTAAAAATATTAATATGTAGAAAAAGTATTAATATATTGTCAAAATATTATTCTTATGTTGTTTGTGGAGTGTTTTAAAAACATCACAGAATTTTAAAAAGTTATACAATGTCATTGAAATTTATGTTTTGAATATTGATAGAATTTTCAAAAAATATTTTTTAGCATTTGTTACATGGAAACATTAAGGCAATGCTCTTACAACCTAACATTGTTAGCTGGGCAGTTGCCATGGTGTTGCTAGGGTGTTCTGTATGGATGCTTCCTGTCCCGCCGTCAACGCTGTGATATTCTTGTCTTACATTAAAAGCCACCGTGTTCTCCAACAACCCACACTACTTGAGTCATACACATCTCAGTGACACAAACTGTGTGGAAATGCACCGATATTAAACATGTAAATGGTGATTTTCAGTGGATGGTTGACTGAGAACAACGAACTACATCATTCTGGACTCAGTAATGAGATCAGAGAAGCTGAAATGACAGATCGTGTGAAACCGTGAACCTGATCCAAATGAAGTGTGAAAAGCAGAGCTCAGATTCATCGAGATTAAAGATCAGCAACATTCAAAGAACCGTTTTGATGTCAGCACTTCTGAGCACGAGTCGCCCAACTGTACGCCAGTGACAAAAATAGCATCGTTCCCAAATAGTGAAGCCAAGATCTTTTATCAATTTACTTTAACCTTTTGTTTTGCTAGTTGAAAACTCGCGACGCAGCTGGAGCTCAGACGCATGCGGTGATTTGATTCCCCTCATAGAAGCCGTGAGATCAGATCGGCTTTCAACATTAGAGTTGTTTTTAAGAAAAATACATCAAGCCTGGAAATCAAGAACTTCTTTATTCATGAAAAGAAAATTGGATATGCGCAGGAAGGGAAGGAACCAATTTGTTTCAAGTGCTCTTACAAGCCATGGAGGTTATTAGATGTATGTGCTTCCGAGTTAAATTTAGAGTGTCGGGAAGCCGCCTCATCCTTTCAAAAGATGGCATTGTTTCAGAGCGCTGCGTGGTGAGATTATAATATGATTTTGACAGCAGAGAAATACTTTGACAGCTGGCTGAAAAGATGCGTCTTGCGTTCTCGACGCCTGTCAGATAGAAGGTAAACAAGCCGCTATTAAAGAGGTGATGTTTCTGCATGCGTTTCTGCATGCGTTTGTGTGCAGTCCGCCTGATGTCAACGCGTCGCGACATTGATATTCTTTCCTTTGACTCTTGATGGTTTATTTTTGGATTTTATTTTTCATTTAAACGCCGGCTTGTGAAAATACACTGCATAAACCGCAACAAATAACATAATTTACCAGCCCTTTTCAGCAGCGCTACAAATGACTCGCATCGCATTTTATTGCATTTGCACGTTCACCTAGGAAGTTTCATAAAAGGTGCATTAGGGAACACGATGCCAGGCCTGAACCAGTCGTGGCGCTGGAGGACCAGGTGATGTCACACATGCTATAATTTGTGTGGGTACAGACGTGAGTCAGTTTAGCCCTGAGTTAAAGCATCAAAATTGACTCCAGCTTTGTGTTTAATGTTAATGATGTCTAAATTGCCTGTGTCTGTACATCTGCACAAACATCTGTCTGCCTTTTCACTTCCTCATATGCAGCCGTACAAACGACTTCATTCATTTGTGTTTCTTCACTGATACCAAATGTAAACAGGTTTCAAACGGGTTCCCCTGAACACCCCGCCTTTCTGTGTAAGCCCCGCCCCCAACTCACACCATTGGCTGAGGCAATGTGGGGCAATAACAAAAGCTTAAACAAGCAAAGCAATATTTTTATATCAATTGATGAATGACCTACTTATAGTCGTGTGCATTTAAAGTGGAATTCATGAAACAACATTTAAAACAAACAAAAACACTTTTTTACCTTTAAGCAGGGATTCAAATACTCTTTCTCAAAATATAAGTATAAATGTAAGTCAAAATATAAGTAATAATGCAGGTCTACATCTCTAGATGAATTTGTTATATCCAGCAAAAACCACACAGAATGATATTCTGATTAAATTCAAATTAAACAGGAGAATTCTGACAGGAAGTCAAAATTAAGGAACAGCGAAGCTCTTTGAATGGAGGATTATCTGATTAGAAATAATTATTTGAACATCAAATGCCACCTTTAAAGAAAAGTTACTTCTCTGCATGAAAACAGAAGAAACGTCAGTATCTGCGCTTTGAAGCTGATGATAAAGGTTTCGTTTAATCCCTTGTATTTTGCTGCCGGTTGTCTGTTCGAAGGTGCAGAAAAGAGAATGAGTGATTTTGTACCGCTTCTGTTCAAATGTTTCTTATCCCCCCATACGCAGAAAAAAGTGAAACCAATTAACATGAAGTCACTCCACCGCTGCCCACAGAAAGTCCATTATCTGCTCAAACTTTAGTCACTCGCAGCCCAAATTATATGCAAATTGCGTTCGATGACACAATTAAAAGTTGCGTGTGGCAGCGTGGCCGCGTGATACGAAACATCATTACATGATGTCACTGCGCCGTTCTGGAATCCAGTTTTTACAGACACAAAGCAAAGATGTCAAATTCACGGCGCCTTCGAGAGATACAACAGAATTCTTGATCATTTCTGAGCTATGCAAACATCCTCCTGCGCTCGCAAACTAATGATGGAGCGCCGCAGTGAAGTGGAAAAAACACAGAAAGCTCAGTTCTGAAATCTATCATTAATGGCATTTTAAGGGTTTTCTTTATCTAAATTTATATTCCTTGTTCTTTGTTGTTTCAGTTTGCTAAGAACAAGCGCATGTATATGAGATGTGTGTGTGTGTGTTTATGTGTGTGTGTGTGTGAACGGCTGTACTGTATGTTGTTGGATGTCTTGGAAAGATTGTGTGGTTTATAGATTCTTTTAGGAACTGAGAATTGAGAGAGTGTGTGTTAGTGTTTGTACTGTACGGTGTGTGTTTGTGCTTGTTGCAGACTCATAAAGGAGACTATATGAGGATTTGAATTCAGCAGAGGTATCTATGAGAAAATGCCTTTCCATGTGAAAAACTCTAATCAACACCTTTGTGTTTACAGAAGCCTTCAAAAAAGCATCATTTATTAGTCTATATTAAGCTTTCCTCTCTTGTGGCGTATGAATATGAAATTCAATTCGCACGCAGATGCCACCGAGCTGGTAGGAATAAATAAAACAGTTAATCTTTTCTTTAATTAAATGTCTCTTCCAAGCTTCATTGCAATGTGGGAAAAGACCCACTGGTGTATAAAACAAACTAAATTAATTCAGATACCTTCACAGCAGCAGAGTTTGTTGTTTGACTGTCTGTCACTTTGACTGAATGAGGGGCTTCGGTTCACAAACGGGGGGAAAATGCTTTTAAAGGCAGAAGATTGAGTATCAAACTGACATTAAACAAGCAGTGAGGAATCTGGTTAACAATTCTAGGTTGTAAGAATGTTTCTTTAACGTTTCCACAAAAACGTTAAAAACTTTGTTTTGAAATTTCTAGGAACATTCAAAAAACAGTTTTTGGAGATTGTTTTAATGTTTTTGCTTGGTTTAAAGAACGTTATTCAGACTTATAAATTCTGTAGCGTTTTTAAAACATGCCACCAACTAATTAAGAATAGTTTTTGTTATAATATACAATGTCATTCTAAGCCATTCTACTATTGTTACTGCAAGAATGTTTTTTATAACGCTGAGAGAATGTAAAGAACTGCAGCCAACGTTCTGAGAACGTTCCCTTTAAGCTAATAAGCAGCCAGCGTGTGCTTGTCTGCCGTATGTAATGTTTACTGGAACAAAGCAGAGAAAATGTATTTTCTTCCCAATTTCTTTGCAGAATAAAAACGTTTAATTGAAACTTCAAGGGTGAGAAAGACGCTCTTAATCTGTCTTTATGAAATGAGCTGTATGTGCAGCGACTAATTCACACTCATTTCTAAGCCAAATCTCCTCAAAAGAAGACGCTCAGTGAGGAAGGCCTGCAGGACTGAGAACCAACGTTTCTTCACAGCCTCCAGAGAACCGAATGAGTGCTTGACAACAATGAAACTATTAATTAGCAGAAACCTGGAGTCTGTGTGGCTGAATTAATGAAATATGTATGCATCCAATACACTGCTGATCTCTGAGGGCTTGTACGGAGCCTCTCAGGTCACCTGCCAGACTGCAATAAAATCTGTGAGATTAAAATCACCGACATCCAAAACATAATGTTTTATTTTCCCTGTCTGGTACCAGAAGTGGTCCGAGATCCCCAGAGATGGCAGCTAATTTTTCAATATCGTCTGATTGCGATCTGTCTCACAAGAAACGCATTACACTAAATGAACTGAGACTGCAATTTAGGATTGAAAAAGCGGGTTACATTTTCTTCAGTAATGATCATACGCTGCTTATGTTTTTATTGTAAGTGACTGAGCTAATCTCGTCTCGGCACACGGCAAACATAAATATAACCTGAAGTATGGTCATAATCGTCCTCATGCTGTTCTGAACCTGCCTGAGAGAAATAAACAGATACAGGAAATGGTTTGGAATCACATGGGAGAATTAAAGATGTTTGTACAGTAAATTTCTATATTATACATAAACTCTGTGCTACATGCAGAATGATTCTGACAATTTTACATTGTAAGAATGTTTCCATTAAGTAACAAGAATGTTGTGTTATTGTGAATGTTTTGAACGTCCTTTTTCAGT
>JBAJNP010011347.1:0-14926 GCA_036877545.1 Yasuhikotakia modesta
TACACACAAACACTGATGCTGTCTCACTTACAGATACACACAAACACTGATGCTGTCTCACTGCACTTACAGATACACACAAACACTGATGCTGTCTCACTTACAGATACACACAAACACTGATGCTGTCTCACTTACAGATACACACAAACACTGATGCTGTCTCACTTACACACACAAATACACACTGTGTTTAAATAAACCGACACGAACATGAACAATTTCAGTGAAAAATAAAACAAACAAAAACATGTTACATCAAATGTCAGATACAGAAACATGGTTTTCACAAATATAAAAGTTTATTGCCAATTAAACTCGTTAAACTTCACGAGTTTAACGAGTGAAGTTTTTATTTTATTATCTATGTTGTTGTGATAAAATCCTCCTGCTTATTTAATTGAACTAAATCTGTTTCACCAGCGAAACAAAGCAAATATATTCTGTGTAAAAGATGAATAAAACGCAAGACATCGTTCATACAAACGTGGTTATTTACACATAAATGAAAGACTATAAATTACACCTACAGCTTAAATCTGTGAGTAGGAAGGTGAACATTAAAGATAAACTACAGGTAAGCGTTCAGTCACTGGACGCATTAAATGAAGAACTGAAGCCATTCGTTTTAATACAATTACAGCCGTTCAGAGCTGAAGGATGAACGGACTTATATTTGACCATTAATGCGCATTGTGTCCGTGAGAACAGCAGATATACGGAGGTAAAGCACATACCCACAAACTTCACGGAAACCTCACGGGAACAAGGAACGGATTAAACGGCACCAAACGCGCAGGGCTCCGGCTCTGCGCTCTGATCTGAGCCCGGCGCCCGTGTGCGTGTCGCTGAGCTGCTGCTTGTGTCCTGATGTATCCTGATGAAACGGGAAACAGTTTGACAAACGTCTTGGGATTTCGCCTCCCTTCGCTTTGCTCTTATCCAATGCACGACACGCTAAATTTCTCCCCGACCAAAACTTGATCCAACTGCAGCTGGTTTCTCCACGAGCCCAGCGGCGGGTGTCGTTCGGTCTGTGCTGGTGCGCAACAACTGAACCCAACTTTCCCTATTTAGTGTCCAAGTCCTGCCATTGGAATATGATTCTGTATCCCTGTGGATTAAGAAAATATGAATGGCGAGCCTGTTCACACACGCGCCGTCCCGCGCGTCTCTGTCTGTCTGTGGATCATCTCTTGTCCTCTGCTGTCCCACGCGAGAGATGCGCTGAGGAAGAGGATGAGGATGAAGGGGGGGCTGTCCCGCGTGTCCACCGGTCGGAAGTTGCTCGAGGCTCCACAGTAAATGTTGGAGAGAGAGATGATGAGATGAAAAGCGTTTTAATGAAAGACTCCGTGTGTTTCTCCTGCTCCGAGGAACGATGCGCTGAATCAAACCTGAATCACTAAATGTTATAATGATCATTCATTTTATTTAAGCATTTAGCTTTTAATCTAATTCAATGTCTTGAATACATTTATTTTCACATCCACCCTCTGAAACAGCTGCTCCAAATTCACGGGCCACAACTTCCACAAACGACAACAAGTCAGAACCGCCACGTGTTTTACGCACAAACTTTGCCAAAGTTTCTTTTATGAAGAGAAAAGTGATAAAAACCAAAGTACAATGATATACTTTACACCATAATAATAATAATAATAATAACGCATCATACTTTAAGTTAGATGTTCATTATTCTGTCGTAAAACCGATAGATTGTTTTGCTGCTTGTACATTTTCGTGCTTTACACGCGTGTACGAGGCTTTATTGAGCCCCATGAAGATGAATCTGTCCCGCTGGCTTATCTTTGACACTGAGCTCGGCTCCAGATAGCCTCTATTGTTTGATGAAGACGCAGGGCAGAAGAGGAAGAAGGGCAGGAAAATTCATGCGTAAATACGGCGGCCCTCCGCAGATTCCCATACATCCGCGCGCCTTGAGAACCGCAAACAGACCCCGGTTCGTCGCGCATCGATTTCCTGCCATTCCCGGACTCTTCCATTGTTGAAAGCCTTTTTAATTTAGCCATAAATTGGGAAAGCTCGGGCTATGAGCTGTTCCATTTTCTCCCTGTCAGCATGAGGGATTTGGTTTATGATGTATTGTGTATTAAATACAAGTAACCTGGGAACGCCGTGGCTCCGATGCGGGCTGCTGATACAGGAGGAAGCGATATCTGATAAACACAAGGGTCGGTGGTATCTGTACCAAGCCTGGGGTAAGAAGAACCCAAGGGGTAACTACTTCCCGAGCGTCAGTTGGTGCCTCTTTCGGTAGATGGCGCACAGAGCTGAGTTTGCACTACTGCGCTGGGCACGTTTAGCACCGTGTGCGCAGAAACCCGCAGGCAGTGTGAGAATGGGCACAAATGTTAAACTCGACAGATTCGTGGATATTTACCCCAGTGTTATAAAGCCACACGCCTCTCTCTCTCTCTCTCTCTCTCTCTCTCTCTCTCTCATTTCTTGTCACGCCTGCAAAATTGCTGCAAAAGCCGCACAAATGAAGACGCCAAACAACATGAAAACAAACATACAGCAGCTGGACGCTTAACCACGACTGAGTTCAATAAAACTGAGTTAATCTGAACCTACAATGAGTTCATTTAATAAAAAGATGGAAAATATTTGTGTTTGTTTGTAAAACTACACATACAGAAATAAAACGCAGTATTCAAAAGCGTCTTAAAGCATCAAAATATGAAACTTTAAAAATCATAAACGTATTCGGTTAAAAACATTATTCTTTGAAAAAACGCAATAAAAACAACACAAATATTTCCTCTTAGTTTGATAAGGTAAAAGGTGCAATTATCCGTTTTTATGTATTTATAAAAATCTGTCAAAATCATTCCAATGCTTTTTATATATTTACTTTTTAAGAAAGCATCGCTAAATTACAGCAGAGACGCATCACGTCGTTTAATAGAGTGTGTTGGCAGGCAGACGGTGTCGTCTGCGCAGCTGGACGTGTTTATTTGCAGTGGACTGCGCGCATTAAGCCGCTGGGTAAAAGTTGTGCGGAGGGGAATCCCAGACGGGGACGCCGGGACAGAGATGCTCCCCGCGGTCTAACCTCGTTCCTGGAGCCGCGCTATAATGGAAACATTGTACGAGGCGCATTCCAGCACATCCTAACGGGAAAGAGGAGGGAAATATCGCAGCCAGAAGCATTAGTCGGGATAGACAGACGCGAAAGCTGCGTCTGCGGCTGCGTCTGCGCTTCCCTGCAGTCGCACAACAGCCTTTCATTAAACGCGCTGCAGCGGCCAGTCGCTCGTCTGCACACAGTCTGCGTTTGTTTGCGTCTAATGGCTTCAATCCAAACGCTGTAATGATTTCAACTCGTTCAGTCGGAGCTTTATTAACTTTAATTATATTATATTTGCACGACAGACGCATGAATCTATTATTCCAGGTTAATAAAATGTAAATCACTTCTTTCAATTTTTACGCTTCGTCTGTGCAACAAAATGAAAAAACAGTGAGATTTAAAACAACATAAAAATAAACAAACGAATAACATCTTAATGGTGAACAGATTGATTAAATGTAATAATAAAGTTTTCTTCATTGTAAGTGTGAGTGTTTCACTTTATATGCACACAAGCGCCAGCTGGTGTCACAAAACCTCTCCATCTGTATCCCACGATATAAAACCTAAAGTATTCAAAAGCTCTGCTTTCTAACACCCAGAAATTACCATTAAAAGAGAGGAGAGGAAATGAAAGTGGAAAAACGCAAATAAAAATGTCCTCGGATCTGGAAGCCCGTAGCGCGTTAATCTCCACCTCAGTATTTGGTTGTGGAGAGCGGAACCGCATCCCGCTGCTGCGCCGTAAATCTGCGCCTTCAGTGAGCGGCTCGGTGCGCCCCCGCGCCTGCGCGGTTCACCCTCTCACCCGAGGACCATACAGCTCTCCCTAACTATTCATCATTACACTCGCCAGGGCCAGAGAGAGAGAGAGTTTCTGTCGTTTGTTTTGACTCAGCCCTGTGCGTTTTGGTAAATTAGTGCCCCATCATCTCCCTGCACGGAGAGGGGCCCGGTTTCAGCCGCGCGCACGGCCTGGAGCAGCCGAGTGAATAATCGTAATATCTGAAAAACAAACTCTGTAGAACCAACAAGAACTAAAACTGATCGGATGAAAACGAAGTTTTACGAGTGAATAATAATAATAGTTTCAACATCTTCAGATAATCAGTAAATTTACCAACCATCCAAATGTCTCTTTAACTGGGTGTTAACCAGACAGACCGTGTTTGCTGGTGAAGGTGAAGTTATTGCTTTGACAGCTCGGCCGTATTAACAGGAACCAGTAAAACAGAACCAGTACAATGCGCCATTCAATCGGTGCCATTACAGAGGCCGCAGGGGACGCGGGTTTAAAAACATGAGCCTCCGGCACCGCGCGCTACCGGGTGATCGCCGGAGAGGAAGGTGGTTTTGACGGCCAGGAGGAAGATGCAGGGCTGGTAACCACAGATACACACTGTATAGCGGCCGTGGGGTGTCATAAAGCCCGCGATGGTGGCAGAGATAACCTCGTGCCATAGACTTCTATTGTTTTCATACACAGGCAATTATAAACAATGTAACCAAACCCCAACACACACTCTAACCTTAACAGAACACATCATCACTATAAAATAACATACAAATAACATACAGATAACATTACCAAATAACATCACCAAATAACATCACCAAAAGAAGGTTTTGCTGAGATTTGTCAGGTTTTGCTAACTTTTGGGTAAACATTTGTCACCAATATAAGTATAAGAAATAAGTATAAGTATAAGAAACACACACACACACACACACACACACACACACACACACACACACACACAGCTTTAGGGTAATTAGAGCACGTTGATGGACTCAGTAGGGAGAGAAAAGTGCTTCTTAAAATCTCACAGATATCATCTTAAAAGACAGTTTTAATGATGGTGGAGGCCGGCGGAACATACCAAGATCAGAGGCGGGGGTGTTGAACATTTGTTACATTTACTGAGCTGTCGGAGGGCGTTTGATGTGTGACACACTTGAGAGGTAACAGCAAGCTTCTCATACGCCGTGTCCAATTTAAGGCTAATATTTAATATCTGAGAGATAACCCTATCCGGTGTGTTACTCCGGGTGTGAGGACGGACGGAAGCACGCTTATGGTAATGGGAAATTAGATACCTTAAAGAAGTCTCATTACACTGACAGGCCAAGCCCCTGTCTCAACCTAAACCTGATGCTCTAAACCTGATGCCCTAAACCGAGTGGGAAATGAAATTCCTGCTGCCCATTAAAACAGTCAGGTCTGTGTTTTAATAATCACACATGTAAGAGGCACTCAGCGTCCAACGCGCTCTTTTCAATGCCACCCTTTAAACTGATGTCATTAGAGGGGGAGAAAAGTGTTTAAAGGCTGTTTCTCCCCAGCGCTCCGTGTGCAGACCCCGCATGCCTGCGCAGGTGTTTGAGACGTGCAGCACACGTGTTAGCAGTGCCAGATGGCTGATGGCTAGCAGACGCAGGCCGCACACAACAGCTCATACACTGAATCACTGTTAACTTTCTCATTCCCGCTGCAACCATAACATGTTCACACCTTTATAATTGCACAAGAAGTGAAACAAGACGCTAAAAAAATCACAAGTGCTAAAAGATTTTCAAATAAAACAAAATCTGTTTAAATGTCTTAGACGAGCCAAACTGACTCCAATATAACGTTCAGATAATGTAAATCATATATTGTTAGTGCAACGTTATGCTCTGTGCTGCGATTATGGTCTCCATGTTCGTTTGATTGCTATAGACTTTCTGCATGGGTGAATTTACTGAGGCTGTTTGACTTTATCTGAGAATCACTGACACCCGTGGTTAACCTGCAAACACAACTTACTGAACGCAACATTTCAATGAGGATTTAAAGACAACAGAGGCTAATTTAGTTGTAAGAGTTAGATTTACTTACTCCTGCTTCACTGGTTTTCAGTAGCTTCAAAAGAAACTCTGGTTAGAGGGGTTTATTTTTAACCCACCTCTCTAAGTGAGATGCTGCACAACTGTGCACTGTAGCGCAAACACACACGTGTGTGTGTATATATATCTGTATGTGTGTGTGTGTGTGCGTGTGTGTATATATATCTGTATGTGTGTGTGTGTGTATTTATATCTGTATGTGTGTGTGTGTGTGCGTGTGTGTATATATATCTGTATGTGTGTGTGTGTGTGCGTGTGTGTATATATATCTGTATGTGTGTGTGTGTGTCCCGGGTGATTGACGCGTCTGACGTGAGCATGAATACAGCAGGTTTATTCAATTCCAGCTCAATCATGGAGGTGTCACATGCTTTTAGCAGCATGTGGGCGGGTCTGGCATGATAAATCTGCTTTTATGAGGGCAGTTCAGCTTTTATGGCTGAATGCTGGAGAGATTGATTTAGTGGTCCACCGTGTGTGTGTGTGAGTGTGTGTGAGAGAGAGAGAATGGTGACACACACATATGATCGATGTGATCGATGCTTATTGTAAGTTTGGAGTTACTGAACACTACGTGCATACAACTAGATCATCTTTCTCCTTCTTTCCCTCTTTATCTCCCCCTCCATCTCTCTTTGTCTCTCCATCTCTTCCATATTTCATTCCTCCTTTTCCTCTCCATCTTTTCTCCTGACACAAGTATCAATCTTTCTGCATCCATCTACCATCAAAAGCTCTTTTCTCTCCTCCATCTTTCTGTGAATGAAACAGAAGTTCTGACCCACAGCCAGTAGCTGTTACACCAGGATCATCTGAGCTTCACTGGTCTCAGGTCTGTATGAACACACTTAACCTGGAGACAGTTTCCCTGAAGTTGTTAGTAGATGGAGTTTGAAACAAAAGCCACAGCGAGCGAGAGGCCCAGCAGACAGAGACAGGAAATAGCTACTGATTACACGCACATTCTCTTCTCATTAACACACACACACCATACACACACACACCATACACACACACACACACACATACACACCATACACACATTAAAGAAAATGCCAAGCCGGTACATTTTTTAGCTTTTACAACCATCACAGTTTCTTTCTTCTTATTATTAGAGAAAAAAATCTTAATGAATTTCACATGAATCTATTTACGTATTTACTTAATGTACTTAATGTATTATTTAAAACCCCCAACAGCGCACAACGAACTAAACACTAAACAAAACATGAAACACACTTAACTTCTGTACTGAAACATTTCCATGCCAAACTAAATATTTAGTCTGAGATACTGGCTATTATTTTATTGCTTCATATAGTTTTTCTGTCTCCACAACTTTAATGACTGTCATTTCAGACATGGAGTCATTCATTATTACTTTCTGATGAAAGATTTAAAAAACAAACTGCATAACAACATTCCCTTCATAAAAATAAGTTGTTCTCTCTCATTTTAACAAGCATGAGAAGTTTATTGCTTCTGCAGCAACATCTCATATTTTCTCTCGTCGCTGCTTCACATTCTCACGTGGAGGTTCGGTTCAAACGCACCTGAACACACAAGCTCACATATAAACACGCTTACATGCGTGATGAGGAAAACTGTGTGAGTGGAATACTGTGTCATTACAGGAGCACACAGGGCCTGAGGCTGCCACACTGTGTGTGTGTGTGTGTGAGAGAGTGTGTGTGTGAGAGAGGTCTTAATAGAACCCTGTCGTGGGGCTGCCAGAGTGAGAAACAAGCCGGGTAATGGATGACTGGAACCTCAGCTCCCAGAATTCCCCCTGGTGACCCTCGCCGGCCAGCCGCACCGCCTACAGCTACTCACATGAAAAATGAAGAGGAGAGGGAAAGAGAGACCGGAGCAGAGGAAATATGGAAAATACAGAGAGAAAGAGAGAGAGAAATATGTCAACAGTAAAATGGCCAAAAAAGGTCATGAAATGTTTTAAAAGATGATGCACATGAAAGGGGGAATGATAAAAAAACAGATGGAATGAAAGACAAATAGAAAAAGAAAATCAGACAAACAGACACGACAAACTTGTTTTTTGGGTCTGTGGTTTAAGTGACTATGCAAGCTGTGTGTGTGTGTGTGTGTGTGTGATTGATGACTGTGTGTTACTAAGAGGGGTCCCATCACATGTGATCACATAAACACTTATTCAGTGTTTGTGGAGCTTGACTTGGCTGAACACATTTCTGAGTGTGTGTGAGGGTGTGATTGATGAGTGTGTGTGAGTGTGTGATTGATGAAGAGTGTGTGTTGGTTAGTGATCTGTGAGTCTGACATGGCTGAACGCTGCTTTGTGTTGTCACAGATTTCACAAAAGTGAAAGCACACTCCATTCATCAAGCTTAATTAATACACACACACACTGCATCCATGAATGTATGATGAGTCCTCACTAGTACAGCTTCTACTGTGTGTGTGTGTGATGTAATCATGACCTCTAAACTTATGAACATCCTAAATCAGAATTTAAAACACTGACTGCTGATCTCTGAGCATTGCCTGAAGACGAGACAGAGGTGAAAGCTCACAGCGTGACATCGTGACGCCCGGGTGACCCCGCTGTGGTTAAGGGTTTTCACCCCGGCAACAAAACCATTACAGCCCACATAAGTGAAAGAATAATGTCATGAAAATGTGTGTGTTACTGGAACGTGTCTCATTTCCTCAACATATTAAGCCAATGTTAAACCTGCCCTGAGTGTTAGCAGTAGCTCAATGAGTGCAGCTGCGCCTGCAACACAAGGGTCTTGGGTTCAATTCTAAATGCATACAATGATTACATTTATATATGCATGAATCACTTTAGATTAGACTGTGTCTGTGTGTGTATAATCATCTGGAATTTAAATGTATATTCCTATACATATATGTGTGTATTAAAATGTATGTGTGTGTGTGTGTGTTTGTGCAGGTGCCAGAGGATCTCTCCTGTAAGAGGGCTGTCATCACACACTGTACATTTATGCTGACCTGGGACCATTGGACAATTACCAACAAATTTAAAGGGCTGATCTCAGGTCAGTGACCGTGGGCTGCTGTCCATCATTATACACAGAGAACCAGAGGCTAATCAGAAGTTTTTCTCCACTGTGAGGAACCACTGAACGCTAAAAACCAAACCTGCAACAGCCACAAACCCTCAACTTTCCTCATGCTGCCCAGAACATTCTCTCACATTCACTGGAACGTTCTACACGATCTCATGTTCAATCAAACGCTCACAAAACCTGTTCAACTGAAGCTCAAATCAGATGAACTCTTACAAATGTAAGTCTGTTAATGCTGCAAGCAAACCAAATAAACACCTTTTGGAACTGAATCTCATTTCATTAAAATTCTTTTTGTCCTCTTTTAAGTTTTCAGCCTCTTGTTCCTGACCAGCGCACAGAAACACACACCCCAGTCCAGACAATGGATCCAATGTGCACCGGGGTCTCCAGCGGTCTTTTAAACGCTGATAAGAGAACAGCTCATATTTGCCAATCTGCCCCGCTATCCGTCTCTCCCTCGTTCTGCACTCGTCTGGTCAAAACTTCCCTCCATCCCCACGGACCCTCAACATCTCTGAGAGGAGATACAGCGCCTGCCTGGCGCCAAACGGTGTGTGAGAGTGTGTGTGAGAGCCAGAGCCTCCCACATCCACACGAAACAAGCTGATAAAACAAACAGACAACAGGACACACACTCATTCAGAAAACACACACACTCATTCAGAAAACACACACACACTCATTCAGAAAACACACACCAGAGATGCTGAGAGACACGAGCGGCCAGAGAACTGAGGTGCTATTACACACACACACACACTGCAGTGTTGGTGGTCTATGGGGATTTCTAGAATTTGGCCTGGCTGATCTGTGCTCAAGTATCCGGGTCAGTTATCTACTCTCAACCCTATCATCTATCAACAAAACATCATAACTAGCCGAGTGACGAGAAAAACTAGCCGATTGGTTTTCAATAAATACCTTCAGTTTGTGCAGATATTCAGTTTGTGGTTTGTTCATTTGAACACACACAGTGAGAAACAAACTCATTCTCAGGGTCACTTTTGCCCCCCTCACACGGGAACTACATCACACCAGAACTCTTTAATATCTCACTATCAGTCAGAAACTTTGGCTGAGAAAGACTTTTAATTCAGTTGGTCTCACTCTATATTGTTAAATTACACAAACTGATCTGAGGACTCATGAGAACTCTCTCATGAGCACTTAATGAGCAACCAATGAGCAATAAAAAAAGTCATTTTTGGGATGTCTGTTATTCACACTCTTCCTTCGTTACAGCAATATTTTCATATTTCATGCACATTCACACAATATTTTTATTATTCTTTCTGTTTGTTATTGACTATGACACTTTTCACTCTTTTTCACAGTTGGATAAGTGTGTGTGTGTTAGTGTGTGTATGTGTGTGTGTGTTGTGTAAAGCTTCTGTCAGTATGAGGTGTCGGTACAGACGATGATTTGTGTTTTCTCTCTCTCTCTCTCTCTCTCTCTCTCTCTCTCTCAGCATGTCTTTCTTGCACAATCATTTGTTTAAGGGTTTTTGCCTGTGGCTGGAGGCTGTAATTACACTCATAGAAAACCTCTATAAACTCTATTCACAGTCTTTTATTGATGTTAGCAGCGCTAATGCCTCGGGCCATTCAATGAAGCATTTATACAAGAAAAATACAGCAATTAAATAGTAAAGAGACACAGAGGAGAGAGAGAGACAGAGAGAGAAAGAGAGACAGAGAGGGAGAGAGAGACAGAGAGAGAAAGAGAGAGATCACAAACAGCTGCTGCGTGACACACAGACGTAATATAGTGACAAAGTGTAAATCGAAAAGATGTGTGACATGAAGCCCAACATGTGGAAACACAGAAGACTGAGATAAGTGATATTTAATATATTGATGTTAAACGGGTGAAGAGCGTTCAGGAGATAAACGGTGAGCAAAGTGAAAAACATTTCTTAGATTTGATTGCATTACGTTTAACACACACTGATGTTTTCCAGCTCTCAGGACATGTGCACGTATTTAAAATCCGCACTCTGATTGGCGGCACATCAAAGCGCCCCGGTAACAGGCGGCTGCTTGGCAACAATAAAGATCATTTGTGAATTCCACAAATTCTCATTGGCTCTCAGCAGGAGTTTGGGCTCCCAGAATGCCTTTCTGCTGCTTTCTTTTGTGTAGATGAACAGGTGAAAACACTTCATTACAGAAAGATTAAAAAAGCAGAGAGGAAATGATCTTTCAAAAAAAAGCGGCTGAATGAAAGAGATGTTATTAGCGACATGCTGTGATTTATTGCTGTGTCAACGTGTAATTGAGTAATAGAGTGAAATCTCTCCAAATAATCAGAGAGAGAGAAACAGAGAGAAATAAAGTTCTGAAGAACAAAATATTTTATCAAAAATAATTTTCATTAAAAACATGAGGCAAAATCTTTTTTATATGTGTGTCTCTAAGAGTGTATGTCTGTGTGTGTCTGTGTGTGTGTGTAAGAGAGAGTGTGTGTGTGTGTGTGTGTGTGTAAGAGAGAGTGTGTGTGTCTGTGTGTGTGTGTGTGTAAGAGAGAGTGTGTGTGTCTGTGTGTGTGTGTGTGTAAGAGAGAGTGTGTGTGTAATTTTCAGCTTGGTTGGTTTTACTCAGTACAGCAGGACTCAACAAAACAAACTGACAAAACAAATGACACCAGCTTAATGACCCACAGAGAGAGAGAGAGACAGAGAGAGAGAGAGAGAGAGAGAGAGAGAGAGAGAGACAGAGAGAGAGAGAGAGAGACAGAGAGAGAGAGAGAGAGAGAGAGAGAGAGAGAGAGAGGACAGGGCATCTGGATTGAGGAAAATAGGAAACGCAAATTCACAAAAATACAAATTAAGATAAAATAGTGGAAAAACAAACACCAGACAGACAGACTGTAACCTATACTGTAAACAGAACACAGACTTTCTCAGCCAGATCCCACTGAGATCTCATCCTCTGGAGTTCGTGGCACACAGTGGCACACAATAGCTACACAACCCAAAACACACACATCTCCTACAGTATCACAAAACTATCAGCTGTGAGGGACATGGTGTGTGTGTGTGTTTGTCTTAAGGCTTCTCTGCAGAACACACACCAGTCTGATGTAACCTAAACACACTCCACTGCACAATTGTAATGATCTCATGTGCCACATGTAACATAACACACAAGCTAAAAGAATCCGGTGACCTGAGAAACATTTCAGACGCAGAAGTCGCAGAAAAATATTATACAGTCATCAAACATGACTGAGATTTGATCCATTTGGCAGAACAGGATCAGAACCGTCTAATCAAAACAATCTCAACACGCTTCAGAAAAGGAGTGACAGGAGACTGAAAATCTTACAGGGAGAAAGAGGAACTTTTTTCAATGCGGTAAAAATGTTTTAGCAGGAGTTTGAGTTTTTAAATAAACATTTTTCTTTACAAACGCATAAGATATAATCTTGACAACAAACGCACACAATCTCTGTACACACAGTTATTCTGTAAAGGTCCAAACGGACTCCAGTTTTTAATGGCTGATGAAGGCTGAACACACATATATTCAGGTTTCTGTGAACTCTGTCTCTGAATGCAAATGTTCAGTTAATCTTTAACACTGAACAGTCAGATAAAGGGAGTCTTAAATCTGATGTCTATATAGTGTTTCTCTTTCTGCTTGTAACTTTATCAGTTTTTCACTCGTTTGTTTGTGTTTGTTTCTCTGATGTATTCCTGGTGTCACGAGGTCATGCTGAAATGAAACTCACTAAAACTTTACTGCCATGACAACTGGAGGTTCTGTGTGATGGATAGAGGGAGGGAGAGGTAACATATACAGCATAACTGAATGCATCTCTATACAAATGTGTTGTGTATGTAAATGAGATTGTTAAGAACAATAATTAATTAAAACATGTGATGTGGACCTCAGAGCCACGACTGTGTGTGTTTGAATCACTCTCCTGGGTCTTATGCATGAGTCCATAATCAATGCTAATATGAAAATGGCATTTCAAAGGAGAGATGAGTCCCATGCCATCACAGAGAGAGAGAGAGAGAGAGAGAAAATGCTAATTTTATCAATATGCATTTTGGGATAAAAATTACAGCAGCACATAAAACCGCTCTTATGACTTATTATTGTATATTTTAATATATTACACACACATATGCAGATGAAACTTAAATACTGGTTCACAACTAATGCATGTATGAAACAACAAAGTGCTGATCAGACTGTTTCAAAAACGCTGAAACAGAGAAACTATTACTTTTGCTCCTCTTTCACAGTGAGGAGAAACTATTTGCACTGAGGGTTGTGTGCGTATGTGTGTGTGTGTGCGTATGTGTGTGTGTGTGTGTGTGCAGTGATCTGGTTCATTGTTGTCTTTCAATAAGTCAAGTGTGTGCTGATGGAATGCACTTGACCCCTGACCCTCTATCCTTTCATTTACTCTATTCTTGTCTTTACGGCCCCTATAATCTCTCTCTCTCTCTCTCTCTCTCTCTCTCTCAATCTCACTCTATCAATGTATTTTCAGCTGCTACTGTGAGACGTCAGATGCTCGCGATGGATAAACGTGTTAAGCAGGAAAACAGATAAAAAGAAAAGCACAGAATTGAGTTACAGCACAAATGTTTAAAGCAGGTTTACAGAGAGAGAATGAGGACTGGTGGGAAGAGGATATGTGCTGTTTAAACACAGATTAACACCTTCACTATAAAGGCAGCAGAGAAACCGGATCCGTGTGCTAATGTGAAGGGATAAAAAAACGGATTCATTTTCGAGGGTCACTCCTAATCCGGACACTATAAACACAGGTGCGTGTGTAAACACAAACCTGCCTGAGTGACTGTATTACATGACCAAACTCAGCCCTCCTCTCTCTTTTACTTCCACAACACCCGTTTTTTCAGCATTCTCTCCTCCATTCTTTCTCTCTTTCTGTTTCTCACTCATGCTTCACACACACAACAATTCACAGAAAGAACAACTGTGGACATACTCTGTTATTCTCTGATAATCTCTGTTTCTTCTCTGTCGTTTTATTCCTACACGTTTCTCTCCATCTTTCTCTCTTTTGTTGTTATGGAGTTGAGCTGCAGACGACCGATCGATCATTTTAACATGTTAATTAGTGGGATTCATTTTATACTGCAAAAATAACACTCAGGGTCTCATTACACTGCTGCTCCGGGCAACAGCCTGACAGTGTGTGTGTGTGAGACACGGAAACATATGTGACTGTGAATATATATTATGTGTGTGAGGGTGATTTATGTGTGCGCAAAATGAAATCTGTGCACTGATCTCTTTCTGTTAAACACTTTCTTCATAATAATACGTGAAAACTTTACTAGAATCTCTGCAGAAACACACGCCTCACGCAGCTGCAGCTCTCAATGCTGGTTAATATCACAACTTCTTAAACATACTTTCAAATACTTATTTTTTTAAATGTTTTAAGCTGTCAGTGGAACATTCCACTAATTTTACAGAACGTTTCAATAGGCTTTAATACAACTATAAAAATAAATATTCAAAATACTCCCAGAACATTTAAAATAGCACTTGAGATTTTTGTTAATGAAAACATTATAAAAACGTCCCTGCAACCTTACATTGTTAACAGGGCAATTTTTAAAATGACAAACGACACAGTCACTTTGTAACTATATAAATGTTTTTAAACACAGGCTTTACTGTTCCTGCACGTCTCATTAGAACCTTAACATTCACAACAAGGACACATCTAGTGCTCCCTTTACAGAGTTCTTCATTCCAAGCTGTCTGTCTCTGTTCTCCTGCACCGCTTGAGTGAACGGCTTCATGGAAAGTCAGGAATAATCTGTGTTAAATGATTAATATATGCTAATACGCAGTGAGGTTGCTTAGCTAACAAACT